>JAJONR010010485.1:0-17240 GCA_029582245.1 Solanum etuberosum
TCAACTCAAGGACTCAATGATACCTCTCATCTCAAGACTGCTCGACTCATAGGGTTCATGCGGAATTATGGGCATGAACTACTCAACTCAAGGACCTTTATGGGTAACATGTAGTAGCCCCATGATTAGGAATATAATCCCAAAATGATTAGGAACTCAATGCTCAAGACTTAGAACTTGAAGACACTACTCCTCTCAAAGATACACAATTTATGAAGTTCATGTGGAATTTATGGGCTTGAACGACTCAACTTGAGGGTCTACATAACAATATGGAACTCGTGTATACGACTCTTCTCATTATCATACTTACTTCCTAAAAACTTAGCTCAAATCGATAGTTAATCTCAAAGGATTCACAATTGAACTCAAAGAGTTTCTTGAACTCTACTCTTAACTCTCTCTTGACTGTGAATTATGAATTCAAGAGTTATGGTTCATGATACGAAGGATATCGTGACGATAAAGTAGACTCACTAATATATTCTCCTCATTCTCATACTCACTTGCTCGAGTCTTGAAACAAGTTATTAGAAATTGTAGAAGACTCCTCAAAAAGGCTCAAAGGGACTTTCTTAAAATGTTGAAATAACTCTCAAGACTTGACTCTTAACTCTACCTTGAATTTAAATTATGGATTCAAGGATTTTGATTCATGTATATGGATGATTTCTAGATGTTTAGAATTCATTCAGTGTAGTTAGAATCGATAGGAAGTGTTAGTACACTATAGAAGGACTCAGACAGGTTAAACGATGAAAAATGGGTGGGGTAGACGTCCCGGGCGCATTGCTGGCGTGGTGGAGCTCAAATCTGGCACAATGTTGTGGCACCGCCCCAGCCCCTCCCTAGGCCAATTTTTGATGCATTTCATCTCTCGTTTTCTGATCCTAAATCGCTTATAATCGATTTCTTTTCTCAAGTTTTCCTTAGATTCAATTAATCAACCTAAGTACACACTAATTTACTCAAAACAACACTCAAATCACTAACTTTCATCTCAAGAATTCATCAAACCCCAACAAAACAAGATTTAGAATGAACTTCAAGAGCACTTATCAAGAACTCAAATCCTTCAACTTTTGAGAATGAAATTATGTTGAAAATAACATGATTGGCGTGTGGCTGAACGAACCCAACACTATGGAAACTTACTTACCTCTTAGGTATTAAACCCATGGCTAAAATACGCAACAAAACTCAAGAACCTCGACGAACGCTTTGATTCTCTCCTCTTTTCTCCTCTTTTCTCTTCTTTTCTCTTCTTGAATTCTCAACTAAAACCCTAGGCGTATATTAGGATTATAAAACTGAACCTAATCAGATTAGACCCCTAAAACCTTACTAAAATGAATTAACTCTGATTGGGTAAGGAAAATACCAAAATACCCCTTACTATTTTCGGGTAACTTTCCTTATTTGGACAGCCCGACTTCAAACGGGCATATCTCCCTCATACGAGCACGAAATTTATCAAACTCGGTGGCGTTGGAAAGATAATTTGAAGACCTTTCATTTGATATCTTATGGGCCACCTAACGCATCTTGTAATGAGGGTTATGGTTGTTTGAAGTTGACCCAAAACTTAGAAGAACTTAGGAATGACTTGAATGAACTCTCTTTGGTTCTTCTTGGAACTCAAGGTGCTACATCTAGTGACCTTAACACTTAAAAAACATTTTAATTCCTTGGTAAAAACTTACTCACTACGAAGGATGGTTCAAGGCTTAGTTCAATAATTTTCTGGGGTGTTACAATATCTCCCCCTTGGGATCATTAGTCCTTGAATGACGACTGGACTGGGTATGGAACGGGCTACTCTTACTAAGGTCTGAATCTAATGTTATGCTCTTACTATATTCATGCTTAACCCAAATCCTTAGGTTCGGGTTCTATACCTCTCTTTAGGTAATCTCATCCCAAGACTATTACTCTTTACCACCACATTCAAGCTTAGTACTCCAACAACTCCATGGACTCCTAATAACCAACTCCTTCGGAACCAACTAAGGGCTCTCATTTAACTATTTCTCATCGTAAAACTTCATCCTCCTCTTCCTTCTCATTTATACCCTTAAATGGAATTATCACACCATCACTATCACGATAAGAACATCAACCTCCTCTTTCTAACATCACTCCATTACTAAAAGGACCTCCGAAAGGACATCTCAAATACTCTTTGGAACTCATTACTATCTTACTCTCAAACACTTGACTTGACTTCCCATCTTGTCATCTCCCCCTTAGGTATAAAGCTGACACTTGAAAGCTATGGACCTATTCCATCATCTCTAACTGGTATACATCCTCTTTTACTCTAACACTCGGGAGAAGTTTATCTCATGACTACCGAACTCTCTATAAGTGGGTACTAAGACCTCTTTCTAAGGTGTTTCTCTTAACCTCTTCTGATTACATACCCTCTCGGTACACCTCTTAATTCTCTTGTGACTTAGCCACACTTCACTTTCCTTATCTAAAGGTTAGGGTCTCTCACTTGTACCACTCATATCTCTTGCAACTAACATTTCAATTCCTCACCTTCTCTTATGTCAAGTTTACCAGATCAAATCTCAAGACTAACATCATCACCCTCATGTTGCCATGTTTTTTATCATGACACTCATCTAAAATTCAAGCTTAATGTTTATTACTAAACCTGAATATCAATACGATTGCTCGCCTACTATACTATACCTTATTACTTGATCAGTTCTATAACCTTCTGAACATCATGACCCTCTCAAACAAATCATAAGCCTAGCTTGGGTCTATCACCTCATGGATATTATGTGCTTCTATTCAACACATATATTTAGCCCCCTCTAACACGATGGCACATCGGCATCAACTCTATTCTGGTTAAAAAGATATAGTTTATCTCATCTTGACTAGCAACTCTTATTCTACCCTCTATCATGAGATCTTCACAATTCGTCACTTCTTAGTCTACCCATAAGGAAAAACTCTTCATCAATAACTTACTGGGGGAATGACTATAATAACATAGCCTTCCTCATCACTATCTCCCTTCCTTGGATTACTAAACCTCTGCATACTTTCCTCTAACTCTAGGCTCTTTCACTACTACTGCTCATGATCTTGTAACTCCTGCTACCTTTTCGGGTGAAAATACTACCCAAGCTCTAAACATACCTCCTCATAAGGATCTCAGGTGAAACAAGGCTTAGGGAAGAGAGTACAACTCATTTTTAGCTCAAATGCACGATTCATATGAATATGGGTGCATTCCTCTAAAACTGAACATTTACTCACTCATGGGCTTCTCTCAAGCCCCTCTGGAGTCACATGGCTTCATCAAGATTTTTTTGCTAAGAATAACTCATCGATAAGGGACTGACTTTGCTTTTCAACCACCTCTAGTATGATGAGTAGTCGAATGAATCTGAGAAACGCAGGAGTATGAATAAATCCCTATGACATAGCTCTATTGCACAATTAAGAGTATGAAAGAAGGGAAATATTTCTTAAATGTCTGTAGTCCCTTGTTTAAAGAAGTGGGGCCCTCACAAACATAAACAAAACCCTACTGACGTGGCTTCATAGACACCCTAGGACACTTGAACTATGTGCTCTGATACCAAGTTTGTCACAACCCGAGCCTACAACCTGATGTGGCTGTCACTCAAGAACCATTGTTGGTCCCCAAGCGAACCATCATCCTGACTGACTACAAGCGAAAGACTAACTCAAGCATACAAAGCTTATAACAAAATAAAATTCATTGAAACTCAAATAATTAACTCAGAATATAATCGTATATTCAACTAGCCAAAACTAAGAAACTCAAGTCTTTAAAACTTTTAACAAGATAAATGAAACAGACTTCTCAAACTCTACTATCTATCTATGAAGCCTCTAAACGACAAAGATGGAAGTCGGGACAAGACCCACGGCATCCTGACAAAACTGAAAAGTAAATGAAATCCTCCGGAATCAACGAGGCTCACCATAGCTAACTCGAACTCCATGTGGTATCAATGAAGCTTCTGTTGATGACCCTAAATACCTGTATCTGCATCATGAAATGATGCAGGCCAAATGGCTCATTACATAAAATGTACGAGCATGTAAGAGGAATTCTAAAGCATAAACATAAGCTTGATTTTGATAAAAGGAAACATACTTACTTCTTCTCAACTCACTTAACTCAACTCAACTCAAGAAACATGGTTCAACTCAATGATAAGATATTCAACTCAGTAAATTAAGGCTCAAATCAAAGATAAGATATTCAACTCAGTGAAATAAGGCTCAACTAAATAATATGATACTCGACTCTAGGTACTCAACTCTGGATACCTAACTCAATATAAGGCAACAATGCATATGCAATATATGGAAAGCTTTTAAAACAGTAGAAAGAAACTCAGTTTGTATGCAAGGATACCAGATAAACTATGTTTGTATATGAAAATACAAAGTAAACTATGTGTATATATAAGAATACAAAATATCTCTGTGGGAATTTCTCTAACGGACAACCATCACTATGAGCTATGTGATGATACAACGTCTTGGCTCACGCTGCCAGGGCCGTCCTATAATTTTCCAGGGTATAGACCCTATTCACTAAGTGGATCCACCAGTCTATGCTAAAAGCATTAAGGAATCATATAAAAAGTATGTCCATTTTCTACCCATGTTGGCTACACGATTTATGGAGACTTTGAATTATCTGAACTCAAACTCGCCCCTATATCAGTGCTCAATACTACTCCCAAAACGTAACTAGCTCATATATTTAAAAACATAACTCTTTCTGTGGTTTGAGATTATTACTCAAAATCTTTCTCTAAAAAGAGATGTAACTCAAACTGCTCAAAACTTTTTTGGAAAACTCAGTTTCCTTCTTTTTTAAATGTGAAAATATTTACTCTTGGGAATACTTAGTTTCCATATATTATTTTAAAGAAAATGAACTTGACTCTACTTTTTCGCAACTCAAGTGCTCAAGTCTTAAAACAATTTTAGAAAATTTTTTAAAAGACTTCTCAGAATAAAGTTCATGTCGAATTATGGACGTGAGCGACTCAATTCAAGATTTTCAATAACCATAACTAGAACTCAATACTCGAGACTCAACAACTCAGAGCTCAAGAACTTTAATGGTAATACTCGTTTCAAGAATGCTCGACTCAGAGGGTTCATGCGGAATTATGGGAATGAACTACTCAACTCAAGGACTCAATGATACCTCTCATCTCAAGACTGCTCGACTCATAGGGTTCATGCGGAATTATGGGCATGAACTACTCAACTCAAAAACCTTCATGGGTAACATGTAGTAGCCCCATGATTAGGAATATAATCCCAAAATGATTAGGAACTCAATGCTCAAGACTTAGAACTTGAAGACACTACTCCTCTCAAAGATACTCAATTTATGAAGTTCATGCTGAATTTATGGACATGAATGACTCGACTCGAGGGTCTACATAACAATATGGAACTTGTGTATACGACTCTTCTCATTCTCATACTTAGTTCCTCAAAACATGGCTCAAATCGATAGTTGATCTAAAAGGATTCACAATTGAACTCAAAGACTTTCTTGAACTCTACTCTTAACTCTCTCTTGAATGTGAATTATGAATTCAAGAGTTATGGTTCAGGATACGAAGGATCTCGTGATGATAAAGTAGACTCATGAATACGTTCTCCTCATTCTCATACTTACTTGCTCGAGTCTTTAAACAAGTTATTAGAAATTGTAGAAGACTCCTCAAAAAGGCTCAAAGGGACTTTCTTAAACTTTTTGAAAGAACTCTCAAGACTTGACTCTTAACTCTACCTTGAATTTGAATTATGGATTCAAGGATTTTTATTCATGTTTATGGATGATTTCTAGATGTTCAGAAGTCATTTAGTGTAGTTAGAATCGATAGAAAGTGTTAGTACACTTTAGAAGGACTCAGACGGGCTAAACGATGAAAAACGGGTGAGGGCAGACGTCCCGGGCGCATTGTTGGCACGGGGAGCTAGCCCCAAAGTTCAGGACCTCAAATCTGGAGCACTTCATGGGCACCCCCCCAGTCCCTCTGGTGCATCTGGGGCGCGCCGCCCCAGCCCCTCCCAGGCCAATTTTTGACGAATTTCGTCCCTTGTTTTTTTATCCTAAATCGCTTCTAATCGATTTCTTTTCTCAAGTTTTCCTTAGATTCAATTACTCAACCTAAGTACACACTAATTTACTCAAAACAATACTCAAATCACTAACTTTCATCTCAAGAATTCATCAAACCCCTACAAAACAAGATTTAGAATGAACTTCAAGAACACTTATCAAGAACTCAAATCCTTTAACTTTTGATAATGAAATTACGCTGAAAATAACATGATTGGCGTGTGGGTGAATGAACCCAACACTATGGAAACCTACATACCTCTTAGGGATTAAATCCATGGCGAAAATCCGAAACAAAACTCAAGAACCTCGACGAACGCTTTGATCCTCTCCTTTTTTTCTCCTCTTTTCTCGTATTTTCTCTTCTTGAACTCTCAACTAAAACCCTAGGAATATATTAGGATTATAAAAATGAACCTAATCAGATTAGAACCCTAAAACCTTACTAAAATGAATTAACTCTGATTGGGTAAGGAAAAGACCAAAATACCCCTTACTATTTTTGGGAATCTTTCCTTATTTGGACAGCCCGACTTCAAACGGGTATATTTTCGTCATACGAGCTCGAAATTTAGCAAACTAGGTGACGTTAGAAAGATAATTCGAAGACCTTTTAATTTGATATCTTATGGGCCACCTAACTCATCCTGTACCGATGGTTATGGTCATTTGAAGTTGATCCAAAACTTAGAAGAACTTAGGAATGATTTGAATGAACTCTCTTTAGTTCTTCTTGGAACTCAAGGTGCTACATCTAGAGACCTTAACACTTGGGAAAAATTTAAATTCCTTGGTAAAAACTTACTCACTACAAAGGATGGTTCAACTCTTAGTTCAAAAGATTTTGGGCGTGTTACAACAAACCAATAAGATATTTTTTATCGGTTTTTGGTCGTTATCGGTTTGGTTTTTGATTTACCCAACAAGAAAATGTCCGTAAAATATAATATGACTTCTCACTTCTCTAAATTCTTTAATATAGTGAAACAAGAAAGATAATGAGAAATTGCATCAATAAGAGAAAATATAGTACGAAGGGTATAATTAAATGTCTTCGCCAAAACATAGTATGGAATTTCTAATGTTAATAAAATTACAGACCTTTACAAACTTGCAAATACTACGACCTAAAATTACAAACTAAAACTAAAATCACATAGTTCAACAAGTCTAAAACTAAAACTAAAATCAAATAGCTACAATTGCAAACCCTTACTTTAGTCTTTAGGTTTTGAGTAAACAATAAAGATTAGTAAAGCGGCTTAGTGTGAAGTGGGTAGCGAGTACTACTAATTTGGTATAGTTATAATGTCTAGTTATATATTAAATTATTAATATTTAGGAAGGGTAAAGTAGTTATATATTACCGTCTTATTGGATTATCGGTTTACCCAATAACCCAATAGTAAAATTTG
The DNA here is from genome assembly GCA_029582245.1 of Solanum etuberosum. NCBI lineage: Eukaryota > Viridiplantae > Streptophyta > Magnoliopsida > Solanales > Solanaceae > Solanum > Solanum etuberosum. Next base: position 7,567 of record JAJONR010010485.1, read on the forward strand.
AAACTGAACCAATAACCCAATAACTTCTTTTCATAAACCCATTAAAACCCCAATAACCCAATAAGAATAACCCAATAACTTTTTTCGGTTCGGTTTATTGGTCGGTTCGATTTGTGCACACCCCTACCTACATCTTGTCGGGATATAGAACCTCTCAACTAAGTGGATCCACTAAGCAATAAGGATTCATCTAAAAAGTATGATCATGTACCCATGTTGGCAAGACATGATTTATGGGGTTGTGAGTTATCTGAACTCTCCCCATATCGGTGCTCAATACTACTCCCAATAATATATACTCTTGCTCAAATGTATAAAAACATACTCTTTCTATGGTTTGAGATAATTGCTCAAACTATCCTCTTAAAAGAGGTAACTACTCTGAAATATCTCTGAAACTCATTGCTCATTTGGAAAATAAGGTTTCTCTTTGCTCAATGTAAATATACATTCTGGGTTGAGATAATTACTCAAAAGGGGCCTCTTTATCAGGTAACTGCTCTGTACTCAACCTTTCTGAAAACTCTTTTAACTTTTAAAAAAAAATATACTTTTTTTCTTCATATAAAAATGAAACATTTGGGAAGTACTCAGCTCACTTATACTCTTTCTCAAACTCCTCTTTATTTCTTCAAAACTCAGCTTAAAACACAAATTTTGGCTTTAAAAGATTCTCAAAATTTATAACTCAAAATAGGGTTCATGCTGGAATATAGACATGAATAAATCTACTCAATGATCTCAATAACAATTTTGAAAACTCAATACATAGAACATGAGAACTCAAAACTCAACGATACTATTCATCTCAAGAATACTCAATTCATAGGATTCATGTTGAAATATAGACATGAATGATCAACTCACTAATCGCAATACATAATTTACGAAAATTAAATAATTTGACATAGGAATTCAATAATCAACAACTCAAGAAACCAGAACGCACTATCAACTCATCTCAAGAATACTCAAATCTAAGGATAGAACCCTAGATTATTCTTTTACTGATTTGAAAGTAGACGTAAGGCGTTGTGACTCGAACCATTCTTCATTGACTTGTAGGATCATATCAGGTGATTCATAAATTACCCATATGTGTAAAGATAAATTCTATAGTGTGGGAATGATTTAGATATGAATTAAGGTCACTAGAATCACCTATCACAAAGTAGAGTTGAAAGTTTCCTTATCGATTAAGTTTTGATGTAAGATTCTACTTGGGTCAACTTCAAACGACCATATATCTTAGAATATAAAGAGTTATGTAGCCCATAACCTATCAAATTAAAGGTATTTGAACCTACTTTCCAACGCCACCAATTTCGCGTCAATCCAATTTTTGAGTAAAAAGTTATGACCATTTTAGTAACTGATATAGTGCAGTTCCATTTTAGCCGCGGGAAAATTCTAAATACGGTAATTTTCTTCTCCTTATACCACTAGCAAAACCTTTAAAACAGATTTCTTAACTCCTATAAAACCCTAAACAATCATATTTCTATCTTTTAATCCATCATTCTCTTCTCTCTCAAACCCTAGGGAAATATCCTAAGAAAAAAATCAAAGTAGAAGACTCCATTTAAGATTCTTTCAATCTTTTTTAAGTTTCTTCTTCAAGGTAAGTCCTTCTCCAAGAATTTCATTCTTTCCAACTCAAATTCCTCCGTACAATTATGAATCACCAATGAAAATCATAATTCTTGGCCATAGAGTTTCAAGAAACTAATTCAAGAAATCTCAAGAAAAGGTTTTCTTAATTTTTCTCCTTCAAGCTAGGGTTTCAAGGATTCTAATCAAGTTCTTCTTCAAGATTCTTCAAGAACCTTGTTCTTTCAGGTTTGTAAGGCTATCATAGTATTGGACTAGTTCATCCTCACGCCCTACATCTACTTTCAAATCAGTAAAAGAGTAATCTAGGATTCTTCCCTAGATTTGAGTATTCTTGATATGAGTTGATTTTGAGTTCTCGAGTTCCTGTTTATTTTTGAAATTCTATTCATAATTATTCAATTGTTGTATGTTATGCATTAAGATTCTTGAGTTGATTCGTTCATGTCTATATTTCAGCATGAACCCTATGAATTGAGTATTTTTTATATGAGAAGTATCGTTGAGTTCTGAGTTCTTGAGTTCTAAGTACTGAGTTTCCATATTGTTATTAAGATCTCTGAGTTGAGTCGTTCATGTTCATAATTCTGCATGAACAGCTTTTTAAAGCCAACACTTGAGTTCTTAAATTGAGTTTTGAGAAAGTAAAGATGAGTTTTGAGAAAAGAGTTTCTAAAACATGAGTAGTATGACAATCGAGTATGCCATTAATGTATGAGTAGTATGGTATCTAGATATACCATCAATGTTTATGCAGTCTGACTTTCCGAGTCATCAATAATCATATTAAAATATGATTTTGATATGTTTTGAGAAAGAGTTTTCAAGTATGAATCGAGTAAGAGTATAAGGGGGCTATGTATTCCCAGAGGCATCAATTTTTATATTGATAAAAGAGAAACTGAGATTTCTAAATGAGTTATGAGTTCAAAAGATATTTCAAGAGCAGTTACCTCTTTTAAGAGGGTAGTTTGAGCAATTATCTCAAATCAGAGGAAGAGTTATATTTTTAAACATATGAGCATGAGTATATATTATTGGGAGTAGTATTGAGCACCGATATGGGGACGAGTTCAGACAACTCAAAGTCCTCATAAACCATGTATCCCAACATGGGTAAAGGGACATACTTTTTAGATGATTCCTTATTGCTTTTTAAGCATAGCTTAGTGGATCCACTTAGTTGTTGTGTTCTATACCCCGACATTGTATAGGAAAGTTCTGGCAGCGTGGGCGAGACGTTGTATCATCATGTAGCTCATAGTGATGGATGTTAGTTAGAGAATTTCCAATAGAGTTAAAGTGTATTTTTATATATCACTTATTATGTTGAGTTCAGAGATGAGAAAGTATTTTGTGAAGCTTTAAATGATTTTACTCCTTTATTTCTTTACATTCAGCTTGATTTCATTGTTATCTATTGCAGTCATTTCTTTCAGTTATTTGTTATTCAGCTATATTACATACTCGTACATTCAATGTACTGATGTCATTCGACCTGCATCTTTTAATGATGCCGATACAGGTTCTTAGGATCCTCAACAAGAGTCCATTGAGATCACTTCATCCGCTCGTCAGCTTTTGAGTATGACCTCCTATCTCCGGAGGAATCCAGTTTTATGACTTGTTAGTAGTAGTTCTTTTGAGGAGTAGTGGGTCTTGTCCCAACACTCATCTTTGTATAGTAGAGGTTTCATAGATAGACAGCTTTGGAGAGTTTCAATTTCAGGTGTTTTATTTAAAACTTATGATTCATACTCAGTACATTCAGTTCAGTTTTGAGATTTAGTAAACTGTTTTTAAACTTTTCTTTCAATTTTATGCTTATGTATGCTCAAGTTAGTCTTCCACTTGTAGTCAGCCAGGATGAGGGTTCGCTTGGGGACCAGCAATGGTTCTTGAGTGTCAGCCACTTCCAGGGTGTAGGCTCGGGTCGTGACAGGCGTGAGGATGAACTAGTCCAACACTATGATAGTCTTACATACGTGATTATGAAGATTTTAGAATGGAAACTTTGGTGGAGACTTGATTTATCTTGGGATTGAGGAGGAGCATTAGCTTTTTTGAGGAAACATTTGATCTTGGAATCTTGGTTCTTACTCTTGATAAATGAAACTCTTTTATGAAGTCCTTAGAGTGAAAGAACATGGGAAAACCTTGGGTGGAAGGATTATTTGATCTTGGAATCTTGGTTCTTACTCTTGATAAATGAAACTCTTTTATAAAGTCCTTAGAGTGAAAGAACATGGGAAAACCTTGGGTGGAAGGATTTTCTTTGTATCTTGGATTTTTGAATTGAAGGCTTTAGGGTTCTTGTTGGAGAAGAGGAACCCTAGGTGAGTTTTTAGAGAATTTCTAAATACTTAAATGTTTTTATTGATGAAAACTAGTTAGTTGAATGATATACTCAATTAAAACACTCAAAATGACTTCGAATAGGGTTAAAACTGACATAGGGGAAACACCAAATGGATCTCAACTTAAAAACTGACGGGGTTCTTTAAAAGGGAGGTTTCATGGACCATTTAAGGCTTCACAGTACGTGAAACACTTTAAGGGCCGTATAGCCGGCCGTGAAACTTCACCTGACAGTGCTTCACTAAAACGGGCATAATTTTTTACTTTGAACTCGAAATGAGACAAACTTGAGGCATTGGAAAGAGGACTCAACCTTTAATTTGATAGATCGTGGGCCACATAATTCATTATGTGCTGAGAGATAAGATCGTTTGAAGTTGACCCAAAACTAAAAAAACTTATGGGTCCCTTTAACTGAAGACTTCACTGACTGTCCTATTGTCTATGAACCTTCATGGGTGTTGGGTTCAACTTCACGGGCGAAGTGACTGGTTGTGGACCCCTTCACGGCTGGTGAACCTCTTTATAAAGGGGCTTTCAATGTTAACCATTCACCAAGGTTCGTTGTATGGTTAGTGATACCTTGTACGAACCGTACAGCCATCCGTACGTATGTACGTGTACTCAATTGAAGCATTTTCTCTTTTACATTCCAAGTTCCACTTTCCTAGGTGTTACACAAATGATCAAAAAGGAGCCGGAAAAAAAAGAGCTTAGTTGCACTACTTGTTATCTCTCTTAATCATATGAATGTGACGACCCATAATTCACAATTTAGTGAAAATTGCGTCATTGCTCTTCAAATGCACCAGCCGGGAATCGAACCTGAGTGAATAATCATCCCAAAAAATTGGTGACTTTGGTTATTCGGTTCCGAATCGAACCGAATAACCTTATGTGTATGTAAATATATTTTATATATTCACAATATGTTAAATTTAATATATAAATATATTTTATTATAATTTATATAACTATAACCTAGGTTCTAGGCCTCTAGTGACTAGACGACTTTGGGTCTTTTCTCTTTAAATAGCCTTCAATTAATTAGGTTTAAAATTAAAAGATACTGAAATATTCTCTATCAAACAATACAACAAAACTTATGCAAGCACTCCTATTAAATGTTAAGATCAAACGATACGACAACAAGGTTTTACGTTATTGACTTCTTGGTGAAGAATTGAAGTGCTTCTTCAAGAACATATTTGATAAAGAAATATTTTAATAATAGTATATTTTGAGGTGATAATTTAGAAGAAGAAAAACAAAAAATTAATTGAACTATACCGATACCGAAGAGAAATCGATATGATTGAGATGATTTTTTTTTAAAAATCTAATTTTGGTTATATATTATAAAATACCCAAAAAATTTAAATGATCTATTTTTTTTAAAATAACTGATCAAACCGTCTCATTGACACTCTACTTTTAGTTGACATGACATAATGTATTAATACAACCAAATTAGTCTGTAAAAGATATTTGTATAGCCTTTTAAAAAAAGAATTTCTTCTTTGTTCTCTCTTTGCCATCACTTTCTTCATCATACACCGTCATCTAGCCTCGATGCCTACCAATATACCATTTCAAATTTTAAACCATAATAACCATTATACTTTCTTCTTCTTTTGTCGGGTCTAAAAATCATCACTACTACCGTTTCTTCCTTTCAAATTGTTGTATCTTTAATTTCTTGTAGTGATTGAGAGATGTTTATTATTTTGATAAAACAATAATACTAACAAAAATACTATATATCACACCTTAAACTACAAAAATATAAAGTAAAAATCTTTATATGTATTGTGAATGGACATATTTTAGATCTTTTAATTTAAATTTCATGTAGGAAAGATAGAAAGAATCGGCATGTATTTCGCTATTTCTATATAATAGTAGTGCGAAAAGGAAGTCGTGGTCTAGAACAAAGGCCAGCGAGGCTATTATCACCTTATTATGGATAACCTCATTTCTAATCTTGTCACTTTTAATATACCCACATATTCATCTCAACATCTCCATCTCTATAACATCCATCTTTGAATATGTGAATACTTCCAAAACTCCACCTCGTACAACAAGAACTTAACACTAATTAATCATGATAATTATATTTTATTATATCATATAAGAGTTCCCCTCAATTAGTGATCACATGATCCAATGAGTTTGAAAACAAGTAATGATTCTTAAACTCGTTGGATCATATATTAAATTACAAATGAGGAACTTAACATTATTTAGACATGAAAATAATATTTGATTATAGCATATGAGAGCCCCATAAATTGGTCACATGATCTAAAATAATTAAGAATAAGTAATGGTTCTCAAAGCACATCCTTGTTTTAAGGTGGTGCTCTGAGGTCTATTGCTTATATAGTAACCACAAGTAATTGATAACATATTATTATGTTAAGAAATACTAATTTATTTTTTATTTAGTCAAATACTAGTACTTTGAGGATCTTTTTTCTAAAGCAAATTTACCACTAGACAGAGTGTCTAACAGTCTTTTATTAAAACTAAAAAGATATTAATAGGGATAAGTACAAGCAAGGGGGCTAGGCCTTATCTTACCAATTCTAATGAGGTACCTAACTTCTACTAACTAACAAGCATGAAGAAAGTAAGAGCTAGAGAGAACTAAGTATTTTGTGATCACCACAAAGTTTGCAATACACTCCATGATGATATTACAAATGAGGATGCTTAAATAATGCAAAAATATGACAATCAAAAAGAAAATTGAGTTATCAGCCTTTTTGAGGATCATTTCTTGTTCTCAAACTCATTAGATCATATATTATTGATAGAGCACTCTCATATGATATAATAGAGGATTATAAATTTAATTTATTTATTATTTTTAGCCAAAAGAAATTTGTTGTGAAACCATTACTTATTCTAAAACTCATAATTAGATTATATATTCAATTAAAAGAGACTCTATGCACTTGCTAATTAGTCAAAACATTACTCCAATGGCAAGTTCGGCGGCAATTAGACCCCAAACAACCACCAATACCTCAAGACCAAACTAATTCACTACAAAGAAATTGTCCTCATTGATCTTGGGCTTGGCTATTAAATTTTTAAATTCTATAAAGAAGAAAACATGACAAAAACACTACAATAGGGACATTGGTTTGTTAATGGATATTTTTTATCAATAAAAGAGTGGCACCCGAACTTTGTTACATCTGAAGCGAAAGAAAATGTCACAGCTATATGGGTCAGACTACCAGTGGCAGAGCCAACATTTTCGTCAAGGGTTTGAAAAGAGATGTCTTGAGCAATCGGAGAAGCACTATGATAAACAGATTTGATCTTGACCGATTCAATTAATGTATTGGTGTTTGTTCATACTTTAATGACGGAGGTGGCTGGATTTTTTAACCAAAAAGAAAAAAAATTACTAATAATTTTAAATTTTAAAAGGAAAAAGTTAAACAATAAATCATGTCCTTTGCTTGTTTTGATTAATAAAAAAAGGAACTTGTAGAAGGCTAGGGTCAAACCCAGACCTCCAAGAAAAATTTGCATAGCTTTAGCCAGTAGACTATCTCACTCTTTAGTGTAAAGGATGTTCAACAGTCAGTACATATTCAAAAATTCCTATATTTAACCTATATATTCTGAAAAAAGAATTCGACGAAGAATGTTCATCAAACCACCCTTTGATGTGCGTAGCTCCACCCATGCAGACTACCCGAACTACCAACACAATTCTACGACCATGGCATCTTAGCTCAAGTAGGGGAAAAATTAGGGAAATTAGTAAAGACAGATGTTTGTACATTTTTTTCATTACGCGGACGATACACACACATTTGTGTAGAGGTACCAATTGGATTACCAGTCAAGAAGCATATCTTTATAGGTCACCACTTACAAACCCTTGTCTGTGAAGGACAGAGTATACTCTATACCAAATGTGGTGTCTTTGGACACACTAATACCACTTGTGAAAAAAGACATCCAATAAACAAATGAGCTACAACAAAGCGCCACTCCAACATAAGATGAAGCACCTACCAACCTGGGTTCACAATCAGTAGACTAGGGGAAAGAGATAAAAGAGGACCCATGGCAGCAGGTAGCTTATACAAAGATAAGGAATCACGAAAAGTGTCCAGCCTTAGATGCTAGCTCAAGCGATGAAGGTATTAGCGTTAATTTATTTGATGCTAACACAAGTAAATTTCTTGACTCTAAATTCTACAAATACAGGAAAAGCTCTCCTCAAAACTGAACTATCTCGAAGGGGTCTCAATCCACACCATCCCCTACCAAGAGCTTAAAGCAGTTGATAGACCAAGACGGTCCCAGTATTACAACTGATGATGTCAACAATATCATTATATTAAATATAAAGATAGAAGTAACTTTGCCACAGCTATTGTAAACACTAAGGCGACACCAACAAAAACCTACACGCCTAGTATAACCCCTAAAATAACCCCTACCTCATCTGTTGCAGTAACCCCTACGTCACCATCACAGTCTACTGAAGCTACACTTTTACACAATAGCAATCTTTCCAAAATCTATCAAAAGATAATCTCAAAGTATTACTACCCACAAGATCTCCCTCATCAAAAAATCTTAACCACATGGTCTCCTCTTTAACCATACGCAATGACAATTGTAACAATTATAAAAACAATCAAAAATAATGCCAATACTTCTCTTTTTAGGGCAACAAAGAAGGAACACAATGAGACAAACACTATTTCCCCACATCCCACAAACCCAAACGTACATCAATACCCTATCCACCATGAATTCAAAAGTTCCCTTCCCACTTCCATCCCCCCCCCCCTCCCAACATTTCCAGTCACAATAGGGGAGAACACATTTTACACTACCCATGCTCCAACCCCAAACTTCACTCCCAGTCATGGATAGAGATGGCATTACAAGGCCATACCCTATATTTCACTGTCCAAATGAAAAATCAGAAAGTAGTAATAATTGTCCAAAACCCAACCTTCCTTGCTCAGGTAGTATTGAAAGAATTGAGGCTGGCAATAGAGATGTACAACAACCAGTTATAGTTGTCGACGGTTCTTCAACCTTCTCTAACCTATTCATCACCCGGATCCTATTTCCCACTTCCCCACTTAGGAGAACCCAATTTTCAACCCACTAGGCTAGTATTGAACCAAGAATGTCTTCCCTCCCCCCCTTCTCCCCCCTCAAAGGTACCCGAGGTGGCCTTTTACCAGTGGAGCACTTATTTGAATTCTTAATAAAAACGCCCCAATGTTCTCCACAGTAGTCAGGGTCCAAGTGATCCAACCCCAGAAATATAGCATCGTCGTCCCAGGTACCATTGAGGGATCTAGCTCACACCCTGCCCCACGTAGTCCCAAAATTGGAGGAAAATATAGACATTCAAGACTTAGAAGACAGTCTAGAAATAATGAGGGAAACTCATATGGAAATAATGGTTTTAAAGGCAGTAAAGGTGATAATATTCAAAGAATAATTTATAAAAGATATATCCCTATTTTCTCGCCGACCTTACTTAAAATCTCTCTAGATATAAGAACTACTTCTGCTCCGAACATAGGGAACTATTTAGTCGTAATGAATCTGACCTTGAGAAGTGGGAACCCTTGAGAGCATGAGTCATCCTCCATCGTCAGTCCAACCCCTTACAATCATATCAATGAATATAATGATATGGAATT
>JAJONR010010486.1:0-24653 GCA_029582245.1 Solanum etuberosum
ATATATATATATATATATATATATGTATATATATATATATATATATATATGTATATATATATATATATATATATATGTATGTATGTATGTATTCAAAGCATATGATTAATTGAGTATATCATGCATATTTGACTACTATGATGTCATATGTCAGAAATGGAGCTATTAGAGTTTCAGTTTCCGGTGGTATCTCTATTACCATTTTTTTATGGCACCTACTTATGATTTCACTTTCCGCCTTACATACCAGTACTTTTTCATTTGTACTGACGTCCCGTTGCCTGGAGACGCTGCATGTCATGCTGCAGGTTTAGACAAGTGTCCTGATCGGCTTTGCAATAGGGGTGTTGTTTCAGCTGAAGATTGGTAAGCTCCATTCTTCCTGGAGCTATAAGTTGCTTATATATTGTACACTCTTGAGTTCTGTAAATAGTTTTTGGTGTAGTTGGGGACTTTTCCCAATCAGATGATTTGTATTATTCGTAGGGACTTATGGACATGCCTTTTTAGGTTTTCTCAGCTTCAATTTGTAGCCTCTTCGGCTTATTGTATATTGTTTAAGTTGAATCCTTTTTGGCTTGCTAGTTCTTTATCAGCTAAGTTGGCCTTGCTGGCCCATTTCATTATGTCCTTGATGGGTTGTGTCCTCGCTAGTTCAGTTATCTTTGTTCAGCAGGTAATTATGGTAGCCTGATCGACCCTCAATGTTTCACTTCCTTTATGTTTATTTTGTTTGCTCGGTCAAGTGAGGAATTGAGTGCTTGTTATGCCTCCCCTAATTTGGGGCATGACAGTTGGTGTCGAAGGATTGTAGGAAGACCTAAGAGCCGTAGACAAGGTCCGTCAAAAGTTGGTCCAACAATTAAAGTTTCTAAACTTTTCTATGGTTGACCTGTACACGGTCCGTAGGAAGTTCTACGGATCGTAGGTCCAAGCGGTAGAAGGGCTTCAACAGTTATTTGAAGGGGCTTTTGAGTCTTTTCCCTGATTATTTTAAACCAAAACTAAGTCATTTTGGCCTTCATCCTAAGGACTATATAAAGCTTTTTAGTTCTAAATTACCCACTCAGACCCCATCCTCCTAAATCCCCAAAACCTTACAAAATTCATCCTCCCTAAATTCTCTCAAGGACTAAGGAAGATGAAGAAGCTTGAGTTAATTCAAGTTAATCAATCATCAATTCTTTTAGGACTTTAAGTATCAAGTTATGTAAGTATTTACGCATGGAATCAATTCTTCCATTGAGTCCCAAAGGTTTTCAATTCCCTCAATCTCAAATTCAATTCATCAAATTCGGGTTTCAATTCAATCTTTGTGGGTTTTGTTTAATTATGATTTATTATTGTTGATTATGTCTTCTAATGCATTATTAAATATTTATACATGATATTAGGTTGAAATTATATTGACCCATGCCTAAATTATTATTTTCAACTATGAACCTATGATGAACCCATGAACCTATGAATTATGAATTTATGAAGATATGCATGTTTTTATCATATTATTGTAAATGATTTGGGGATGCTTTGAAAAGAAAGTATCAATGTTATTATGAAAGTTTTTCTCACATGCTATTATGATCATTATTGTGAGAGGTATTTCTCACATATGGATTCACAGTGGTGAAAGGGTTTCTCATCTATGTCGAATTGTGTTTAAGGAGATTTTCTATGTGTTGATCTAAAAATTGTCTATTAGTATGGATCATTATCTTTATTATGTTATATTTATATTTGACTTTTACCTATTCCGTTGGGATTTAGACTTTTCAAAGAGAGTGCTTTAAGGTGGAGCCTCAAATAGGGTATTCTATAGTAGCAACCTCTAGTCCCAAGCTATGTGCCCCATGGAATTGTCTTAAATGACCGAGCTAGTGGATCCACCTTAGCAAATAATGATATGTACGAATTCTCCATTGGCAAGTAGACTCCCCTTCTTTCAATATGTGGGATATACCGGATTCCATGATATAGATTTCATGGTCTTATTGTCGGTTAAAGCTAATATCCCACAAAATGACTATGTTTCTCCAAAGCTTTTCTTATGTCCTTTATGCTAATGTATTTGACCATATTTCATGATTTACATTTCAATTGTTCTTTAACCTTTTAAAGGTTCAAATATTGGTCATGCCTTAAATTTTTTAAGTCATTCATGCTACAATGTCTATTTTATGCATATTGCACCATACATAGTACATTCCATGAATAAATGCATACTTATCCCTACATTGTCTCACTAATGTAGGGTCCGACGCTCCTACTTCCCATACTCGTGGCTAGTTGGTTCCATTGGCTTTGAAGATTGTTGAGTCCTCATGTTTCGAGGACAGAGATACTTTTATAGCTTTATATGATTTCCATTTTTAGACTTTGTATGTGATGTGTGGGTTACATCCAAATGGCTTTCCTTATTATGTATTTGATTGCTTATTAAGACTTATGTTAAACTTCCTCTTTGTCAAACTCTTTTGATATATGAAATCTAATCCTTTCAATTCTTTATTTCTATTCTCTTGTATGATGTATGCTTAGTGTCTTGTGTAGGGCCTCTCGGGGTTCTATATGCCATGTTACATCTTGAGTATACTTTTGGTCTAGACAAAACTATAGTAAAAAAATATGAATTACAGGCATTAAACTAATTACCCACCTTAATTAATCTCTTTCTAGCATCAATCGAAGATCTAGACTAGGATTAATTTTGCAACTTTAACCATGAATTAACCCCATGCTTATTAGCTTAAATCTATGAATCTAGAGCAATAAAACAGAGCAAGACACAAAATCCACTACAATAAATCAATACCAAACCCCATAATCACACCCCTAGATTTGGTGTTTTAGCCAAGCACCATAAAAAGAAAAGAAAGTATGCCCATTATGATTTCAGCCATCGGAGAATTGAAATTAAGCAATAATCTGCAAGACCCACTTCAATTTGAACCTTCAATTGTTAATTACAAGATTGTTTAAAAAACCCAAAAACTAAGAATGTTTCTCCATGAGTTAAAAATCTAATTCTCAAAATCTCCTACAAAATTATGATATGAAATCGTATTCCAAAATTCGATATATTTTCTCTCCCTTTATACTATTTATAGTTTCCCAAAGTTTGACCCAAAATTCAATGTGTAACAAACTCAGTGATGTTACCCGGGCTCACCAATCATGTTTGGTGGATTGCCTTTTGTTACTCGGCTCGCCTTTCATATTTGGCGGATTGCTGAGTACCACCTTATTCGCCCTTTCAACTTTCATTCTTTGCCCAAAATTCTGTCACTTTCAGTAATGGTATACTAGTTCACTCTTTCAGCTTTTGCAAATGGCCATTTCTTCTTCAGTTTGCCTATCTGCCTTGAATATTTTTTATTGTACACACTATTAATTTGGGCGAGGTCTGGCCAATTGGGTGATCCGCCCTTTTGGTTTGGTGACTACCAGTTAGGAGTTTATACTCCTTTCAATGTTTTTTTTCTCTTTTTATGTATTCTTCCTTGCCTTGTCCTTTAGCCTTCACAACTGCAAAACATCAAAATATCATTAAAATAGGACATAATTAGTGAATGAAGATACTAATTGTCGAACTAAAAAGACCTCATATAAGTAGAAATCTAACACTCATCAAGTTCCTCAAGTGTTGATCGATCCTTTGGCCGATCAAGTATCTCATGTCAATTTCTGAGCCGCTTTTCAGGTGTTGGATCAACCTATGATGGCCTAAGCTAATAGAGAGTCTATTTCTCTCGTGAACCCAAATGTGGGTACAATGACGGTAAGGGTGAGGGACTACACTAGGATGAATCCCCCAGAGTTTCAAGGGTCAAAAGTTGATGAGGAACCTCTAGAGTTTATTGATGATATATATAAGATAGTGGAGATTATGGGTGTTTCACCGATGGAGAAGGTAAACTTGGCCCCTTACCAAATTAAGGGTGTTTCTCAAGTTTCGATCAACCAATGGAAGGAAGACACGACTATTGATACGGGTCATCTTGATGGGGAGAGATTAAAAAGGGCTTTTCTTGATCGTTTGTTTCTCTTGAGATTAGGGAAGTGAAGGTTCTTGATTTCATAAATATACGTCAAGTAAAAATGAGTCTGAAGGAGTATGCTTTGAAGTTTACCCAATTGGCTATGTATGCTCCAGCTATGGTTGCTGACTCTAGGGCAAGGATGAGTAAGTTTGTGTCCGATATGTCCAAGATGGTGGTCAAAGAGTGTCGTATCACCATTATGATTAAAATTATGGATATCTCTCGTCTGATGATATATTACCAACAAATAAAAGTGTAGAAGCTAAAAGAGAAGTCTAAAGAGTAAAAAAGGGCAAGGACCGGTTATGGTGACTTTTCTCATTCTAAGTCTTGTTTACATTATCGTCCTCAATTCTGGAAAAAGTTCATTGGTCACGGTTCTTATAATACTCTTGCTCCTAAATTCAACAAATTTATTATTTTTAACCCTAAGTCTCAAGGAGGTGGTAGTAGTGGATCATCTATTCTCGCTTGCTAAAGGTGTGGCAACATTCACTAGGGAAAATTCTTAGCTGGTATGGGTCGTTGGTTTGGTTATGGGAAGAGTGGTCACAAGGTGAGAGATTGTTTGTTGCCTTCTACTAAGGGTAGATATGATAGGCAAGCTCATCCTAGTGATGAGTGGTAGATTTGCACTCATTTGGGGTCTATTTAGCTCAATAATTAGTGTCTTCAATGCCTAATTTAATCATATTCTTATGATATATTGATAATATGCAGCTATGAAGGCAAATGGTTGAGGCAATGAGTGATGTTTTAAAGAATGACCAAATGCAAAAAGATGTGCAAACTATATATTTTTTATCGCCAAACAAGAAGGGAGGATCGCCTAATAAGCATGTCGTTGCCCAAAATGAGAGCGCATAAAAGTTGTATGTATCGAACAAGGTCAACCAACTTGATTAGAGAAGGCGATGCACCTATAGATAAAGGCGGCTTTGTCGAACATCACCGAAAATGATAGTGTGAAAAGAACGATTGAATGCTCACAAGGCAAACCAAGGTGGTACTCTGCGATTCACCGACTATGAAAGGCTGAGTCAAACGAGTTCGCCAACTGAGGTTCAATTACCTGAAGCCTAGAGCATAAAAAGGCAATCTGAGGAGCAAGAGTCGATTCATCGAACAAGCTCGGCAAGCCCAACTATGTCACTGATTGAGTCGCATATTGGGTTTTGAACCTAATTTTGGAAAATTATAAATAGCCCAAAGGAGAGAGAAATTAAGGAACATCAAGTTTTGTATTGAGTTTTGTAATAGAGTTTAGAGAGAGAACAGTTCACTTTTGTGAAGTACACTATCGCTTTTGGGTTTTTTCAACTTTTGTGCTTGAAATCGACAAATTAAAGTTGAATCCATAGTGAATTTACTTGTAATTGCTTAAATTTCATATTACCCATGGCTTCTTTCATGAAAGGTATAATCTCTTTACTTTTTTGATGGGTGGCAAAAATCTGATGATCTAGGGTTTCAATTATGGGGTTGAGTGTTGATTTAATGTAGTGGGTATTGTGCTAAGCTCTATTTTGTTGTTGTTCATACATGAATTTGGTCTGATTTGTATGGGGTTAATTTATGGGTTAAGGTTTCAAACTTAATTCGTACTTCCGATCTCCAATTGATGCTCGAAAGAGATTGATCTGAGTGGGTAATTCATCTTATAGAAGCAATTTAGGTTTGATGTCTGTAACTTGCTAGGAAATTAAGTTTTTGGGTCAGATCTATTTTCCCTATTTTTGAAAGAGAGAATAGAGTAAGGTATGGGGTTGTTTAGATTGACAATTAGATGAGACCGAAAGGAGATTCTATACATAGATGCTTTGAGATAAAAAAAATGGTTAGCGTCAATGAAGATGACTTAGCCTATTCATGAATGTTTATCACTATTGGACAACATAATTACCCCTATGTGACATCGATTTCGAATCCCCGCATTCCTATATTGATTGTTAATTCTAGAATTCATCGATATTTTACTTTAATTTTGATAATATATAAACAAAGCATTTTATTAAATTTGTGGAATCATCAACCCACTTGTTCTTATTATTGCAAATGAGTAATTTTATAATCCAAATTTCTTGAGAGGAATTCTCCACGATATACCATTCCCTGTGGGATTCGACCCCGATTCTTCGTTGGGTTTTTTACTGACTACGATTTTTGTTCCTTTTAATTGGTTCTAAGGAGGACATTTAAGCGTTATCAAAAGGTGTGCCACTGCCGGGGAATGGTGGTTGAGAATTCTAATTGAGAAACTAAATTTTAATTTTGTTTAGTTATAGTAGATCTTTTTTATATTGTTATTGGCTGCTTTGAAAGTCTTATACATAAGTGACCATGAGAGTGAGAACAATAGTCACTACGATAAAAAATGACAAGATTGGTGATTTGAAAAATATGCGTATGAACATTGTTCAAACCACAGGAGCCATCTGGATACCTTCCCACAGTTGGAAGGGTTGTGTTTCACATTACCGGAACAATTCTACAACTGCTCCAGATGAAAGGAAATTTTGGGGTCCTATCTCATGATGATCCTCATGAACACCTTAGGAATTTCATGGAGGTATGTGGACCATTCGTGTTCAAGAATATCTCTCAAGAGTCCGTATGGTTGAGGTTATTCCCGTTATCTTTAATGGGAGTGGCTACAAGATGGTTGGTTGAGTTGCCAAATGATTCTATAATTTCTTGGGAGGAGCTAAATGATGCCTTTTTGGAGGGATTCTTTCCACCCTTGTATATGGTTAAACTTCGAACATAGATCCAAAATTTCAAGCGTATTGGAGGTGAACCTCATCATGAGACGTAGCTTGATGAGTTGTATATTTGCACACATTGAAGGTCCATTTACCTCAATAATTTATGTCCTCAATGCCTAATTTTATCCTATTCTGATAGAATGTTGATGATTTGCAGTTCTGAAGGCAATTGGACAAGAAAAGGACTGGTGTTTCAAAGAATGGCCAAAATACAAAAAAAATGCAACATAAAGATTGTTGATCACCTAACATGAAGGGCGAATCGCCAACTGAGCATGACCTTGCCCAAATTGACAGTGCATAGCACTTGTGTCTATAAAAGAAGGTTGGTAGACTCCAGTAGAGATGGTGATGTGCCGAATGAGAACGGCAATGCACCGAATGAGAACGGTGATACGCCGAATGAGAATGGCGATGCGCCGAATGAGAATGGTGATCCTGATGCACATCGTCCAAAGCGACAGTGTGCAAAGAAAAGATTTATTGCTTGAAAGGAAAACCAAGGTTCTACTCGGTGATTCACCAAACGCGAAAGGCTGACTAAATCGAGTTTGCCAAAAGAGGCTCAACCGCCTGAAGCCTAGAGTATCATAAGGCGAGCTGAGGAGAGAAGGGGGATCACCAACCAGGTTTGACGAGCCCGATAAATGTCAGCGAGTCAGCCGCGAAATGGATTTTTTGACAAAATTTTGGGAAAATATAAACATCCCAAAGGATACATATTTTAGAGAGTTCCGTTTTGAGTGTAAAAAGTATTTGTTTGAGAATACAATTGAAAGTTTTTAGAGAAATTTACCTTTGAATAACACTTTTCTAGCTTTTGGGGTTTTACAACTTGGAGTTTGAATTTGATAAATTGAAGTTGAATCCAAAGTGGGTTTACACTTAATTTCTTGATTTCAAGTTATCCATGGTTGCTTTCATGGAAGGTATAATTTATTTGCTTTCTGTGATGGCTGGATAAAACCCCAAGACCTCGGGTGCTTAAATGGGATGTGTGATGATTTAATGTAGTGGACATTGTGTTATGCACTATTTTATTGATGTTACTACATGAATTTAGTCTAATTACCATGGGGTTAACTTAAGAGTTAAGGTTTCAAACTTATTTTCTACTTCCGATCTCTTGTTGATGCTCGAAAGAGATTCATTGGAGTGGGTAATTAGTTAAATGCTAGAAATTTAGGTTTGATGTTTGTGACTTGCTTGAAAAAAAGGTTATGGGTCGGATCTATTTGCCCTGTTCTTGAAAGAGAGAATAGAGTAAGGTATTGGGTTGTTTAGATTGACATTTAGATGAGACTGAAAGGAGATTCTATGCATAGATGCTATGAGATCGAAAGATGATTAGAGTCAGTGAAGATGACTTAGCCTATTAATGAATGTTCATCACTATAGAGCAGCACAATTACCCCTATGTGACATCGATTTCCAATCCACACACCCCTAGATTGTGTGTTAACTCTAGATATCGTTTATGCTTTAGTTCAATTGCGATAACTGATAACCAAAGCTTTATATTAAGTTGGTGGTATTATCCACCCAGTTGTTTTTACCATTACAACTGAGCTAAAATAAAGTCTAAATTTCTTGATAAGGAAATCTCCATGATATACCATTCCCTGTCGGATTCGACCCCGACTCTTCGTTGGGTTTTTACTAACTACGATCACTCACTCTTTTAATTGGTTTTGGAGAGTTATTTGAGCGTTTTCAAAAATTGTGCCGCTGCCAGGGATTGGTGGTTGAGAATTCTAATTGAGAAATTAAATTTTTAATTTCGTTTATTTGTAGTAGATTTGGTTTTTGGTGTTGTTGTTGGATGATTTATATGTTGACTGAATTAGTGACCATGGAAGTGAAAATGGTAGTAACTATGGTCAGAACGATTACATTGGTGATTAGAATGACATGCCCATTAATGTCATTCAGACCATGGGAACAATCCCGATACCTCGTATAACTGGGAGGACTATGTTTCACATCTCCGAAACTATGATATAATTTCTCCAGATGAAAGGTATTTTTGGGGGTCTAGCTCATGAGGATCCTCATGAAGACCTTAGGAATTTCAAGGAGGTATGTGGACCCTTTGTGTTCAATAATATCCCTCAAGAGTCCGTAAGTTTTAGGTTATTCCTGTTCTCTTTAACGGAAGAGTCTATAAGATGGTTGTTAGAGTTTTCGAATATTTCTATCACTTCGTCGGAAGAGCTAAATAATTCCTTCTTGGAGAGATTCTTTCCACCCTGGAAGATGGTTAAACTTCATCTCCAAATCAAATACTTCAAGCGTATTGGAGTTGAGTCTTTGCATAAGAAATGGCTGAGGTCCAAGAAGTTGCTCTTGCAATGTCCAATGCATGGCATGCCAGATAATTTGATGTTGCAATACTTCTATTGCAACCTTGATTCAGTCAATAAAGGTGTGGCTGATCAATTAGTCCATGGGGGATTAATGAGACAGCTGTATGATGTGGCTGCTTTGTTGCTTGATGATATGACTAAGGTTAACCGAGCATGACACACTAGAGAGGACCAAGTGCCTAATCTACAAGTGGATTTAACGAAAGAACAAGTCGAGAAAGACCATGAAAGAGATGAAAACATGGCCAAAATAATGACCCAAATCGATTTGTTGTCTAAACATATCATGGGAGTTTAAACATAGTCGGTGAATGCGGTTGGAACCAACTATGGGAAATGCCCAGATGAGGCCAAATTTGAGGCATTATACAATGAGGAGGTTCTATACTTACGAATACAAGTGGGGGTTCTCACACCAATAATCAACGACAAGGTGGGAACCAAGGTTGAAACAAAGATAGAGATGGTGGTTAGAAATAGTGGTTGGGTAGAAATTGGAGAGATAGGGAGATGGAAATAGATAGGTATGTGCCTCCCCATGATTGTCCACAGCCAAAAGAACCAGCTGCGCTGGAAGGGTGTCGGATTGAAGACGTGCTTCCAAGGATCTAAAACAAGGTTGAAGGATCCGATAAGGTGTTGAAGGACTAGAAAAAATATGTCTCCACCCTATTCCAGACTATGACTTCTCACTCAGTTTCCATTAAGTAGTTGGCGACCCAACTGGGTCGAATTTCCACTAATCTCAATACAAGGAAATAGGGAACTTTGCCTAGTGACACCATCCCAAACCCAAAGAATCATTGTTGATTTTGAAGAGTATGTCGTGCCACAACATTCAATAAGGTGCTTCTTGGGAAGCAACCCAAGTCTTTACTTTTGTATTTATTTCTTCAGAATAAAATGTGTTGTGAGTACAGGTTTAGAAGAGGTTGAAATATTAAAAAAGAGACACATAGGTGATGCAAAATCTAAATGGCGATCTGTCGAAGGTATTATGCAGACTAATCCTTGTCCGCCTTTTGATATTGAATGGATAGAAGAGTCTACTGTCAAGATCGGCGATCAAAACTCTAAAGGGCGATTATCCGAAGTGCACTGTGTAGACTCGGTCGGGTCAATCGTATCAGCCTTCAGGTTTGATGTTTCTTCAAGCATGTTCAACAAGATTAAGCTCCAATTGGTGATTCACCGAACACATTTTGTGATGTTAGTAGAGATCGTCGAACAAGCTTGATAATAAAAGGCCAAGGGTATTTTCAAATTCACAAAACAAAACCTTTGAGATTTTACAACCTTTTTTATTCCTTTCTCTTACTTCGCATATTTTCGGTGATTGTGAGTTTCTTGTGAGTAATTAAAGAGTTTGAGGAGTGCATTTTCTTGCAGTTGTGTCAACCCAACCGTGATCCCTCATTTTTCTCGATTATTTTTGACATTAATGTTGGTTTTCTAATTCTTGTTGATGTTTTTGAGTTTAAGGTACATATAGGGTGTGGGCTTGAGCCCATTTACTGGTTTTTTGTGCTTCATCTCTATGGATAGCATCATATGGTATGATTTGAACTATACACATGAGATATTCAGTATGAATGCATGTCAAAATGTGAATCGTGATTGTGTTGGTTAAATTGTGTAATTGAACTGATGAATGTGTTGGGTCTAAATCTAATTTAATGTGGGTAAAGTCTGAGTAACCCAGTGTTGACTCAATTGCATGATTTTGCTGAATAATAGACAGGGTGACTACATTCTTAAGGGAAAATCATCAATTAGTGCAATACTTGGCAATATCTTGGGGATGTGTGAGTACCCATGAGTAGAAAATCATATAGGTGTAATGTTGGGTGGGGGGGGGCTATTATTTGTTGTTCATGTTGGATTAGATGTGAAAATTAGGTATTGCTAAACACTTCCTATTGATAATGCTCAAATCGCCCTTCAAAACAAATTAAAAGAGTGAACGATCCTAGTCAGTAAAAATCCAACGAAGAGTCGGGGTCGAATCCCACATGGAACGGTCTATCGTAGAGACTTTCTTATCAAGAAATTTGGATTTTAATTTATCTCATTTGTAATCATATGAACAATTGGGTGGATAATGCCACCAACTTAATATAAAGCTTTGATTCTCAACTACTAAAATTAAATTAAAAATTAGACGAAATCAAAAGTTAACAAGCAATCTAGGGGTGTGGGGATTGGAAATCGATATCACATATGGGTAATTGTGCTGCTCTATAGTTATGAACATTCATGAATAGACTAGGTAATCTTCATTGATGCTAATCATCTTTCGATCTCAAGGAATCTATGCATAGAATTTCCTTTTGTTCTCATCTATATGCCAATCCATAACAACCCAATACCTTACTCAATTCTCTCTTCCGAGAATAGGGCAAACAAATCCGACCCATAACCTTTCTTTCAAGAAAGTTACAGACCTCAAACCTAAATTGCAAGTATTTAACTAATTACTCACTCCAACCAATCTCTTTCAAGCATCAACTGGAGATAGAAAGTAGAAATTAAGTTTGCAACCTTAACCCTTGAGTTGACCCATGGTAATTAAACTAAATTCATGTATGAACAAAAATAAAATCGAGCATAGCATAATACCCACTACATTAAATCATCACCTAACCGCATTTGAGCACCCCTTGATCTTGGGGTTTTATCCACCCATCACAAAAAGTAAACAAATTATACCTTCCATGAAACAAGCCATGGGTAGCATGAAATCAAGAAAATAAGAATAAACCCACTTTGGATTCAATTTCAATTTATCAATTTCAAAATCCAAAAGCTATATCAATGTTCTTCAAAGGTAAAGTGTTATTAGACTATCTCAAAAGACTTTTCCAACTCTCTAAAAATGGAACTCTCTTGGGCTACTTATAATTTCCCAAAATATGTCTTAAAATTCACTTTGCGACTACTTTGGTGACATTAGTTGGGCTCGCCAAACCTACTTGGTGAATCACCCTTTGCTCCTCAGCTCGCCTTTTGATGCTCTAGGCTTTAGGTGTTTGAACCTCAGTTGGCGAAATAGATTGAAATAGACTTTCACATTCGGAAAATAATCGAATACCACCTTGGTTAACCTTTCGAGCATTAAATCTTTGCACTACACACTGTCGCGTTGGGCGATGGGCATCAGGACTGCCGTTCTCATTCGTCACATCACCGTATTTACTAGAGTTTGCCGACCTTCTGTGATAGACACAAGTGCTATGCACTTTCAAATTTGTCGAGGTTGTGCTCAGTTGGCGATCCGCCCTTCATGTTAGGCGATCAACAATGTTTACTTTGCACTATTTTTTGTATTTTGGTCATTCATTCAAACATTAGTCCATGCCTTGTCCAATTGCCTTCATGACCGCAAATCATCAACATTCTATCAGAATAGGAAAAAATTAGGCATTGAGGACACTAATTATTGTTCTATATGGACCTTAAATTAGTGCAAATTTTCCACTCATCAACACCCCAACATAAACTTTTGTTTGTCCTCAAGTAGATCAAGATTACAAAATGCTCAATAAGGGTTTCTATAACAATCCTCGATGAGAGCTAACATGCAAGCGCCAAAGCAAAACTACTCTCAATAACATGTTACCGTTAATCATGATAAAAAAGCTTCTAATGATGACTAGGTAGTCTCAAAACAAGATCAAGCTCACTTTAGCTTCCGATCTAATGCAAGAACATGTTTCAAAAAATGCATTCAAGTGCCTTCACATCATGAACGATTCCATGCTCTCACAAAGCAAATCAACAAATGTAAAGGAATCAATGCAACTCTCACTCTCTTAAAAGAGAAACACATGAAAGATTTGTCCTATAAGTTTGGCCATATTTTCAAATCATCACACAACCTAGTTCATGCACGATCTCTAGGGTCTTTTAGAATTGTAATGGGGCTGAGGGTTAAGGTATAGTCAATTTGGATTAGTGACTTATACCCTTTGCAAAGAATTGTGGAAATCATCATCACCTCTTTTCAAGTTATGTTCCTTCTTTTTCATTTGAGAACTCAACCATTGACTTGTCACTCAATTTATTTGGAATCCCCTTTTATTTCATTCACTTCTCTTTTTCATTTTTCATTTTTTAAGGATGATTTCCTTCTTTTTGGTAACACTTTTAAAGGTGGGTCTCATTTCATCTTTCTTTTCTCTTTACTTGGCTTACATTCTTCCTTTCTTTCCACACCCCTAACTTTGACTTTTGGCCTAAGTTGGTTATTCAAACATCACAATGCTTCAAAAAAGATTTTTGGTGAGAATGTAGCGATAATTTGGTTCAAGAGGCTTTCTTTTCACTGCCAACAAATAGGTCAGGCTCAAACGGTGCCAAAATGATTCACACCCTTACAAGGTAGTCACAAAGGATTTATGGACAGTTTGGTTCTCTCTTTCAATTGTTTCCCAAGATCTTGTCTTACATTCACCAAGATTCACACAATTGGACTAACAAGGTAAATTCTAGGACTCCACATGCATGCTTTCAAGTAAGACCTCACCACACATGACATTTTTAAATACACTTATTTAGCACATCCCAAAAAATTCAAAAGCGTATGTGCGATGTTCATTGCAAGGCTAACATCAACATGCAGCTAGTCAACAAAAGATTCGAAGAGATCAAAGGTGCAACCACATTGATTTCATTCTCGCAACACCAACAGTACGCATCATGCTCATCATGAGTATTATTCAATACATCGACATTGCACATAATCGATCCTTAAATTTCAATCAATGAAAATTCAAGCATTTCATGATTTTAAACTCATGCGGGGAGTTGCAATCATCAATAGAGAACGAAACAAAAATAAAGAAAAAGGTTTTAGCCCAAAAGAGCACTCTAATATAAATAAAATGTACTACTAAAACTATTCAAAACTCAAAATAACAAAATACAATCAAAAGGGGAATATTGGCACGAAGGCCCTCACCCCATAAAAAATAAAACTACAATGTCCTTAATGCAATATAAACAAAAATATGGGAAGGCTGAAAAAAAGGATCCCCCTAAAAGGCTATGTTTGTGGAGAAATATCGTCTGGAGTCTCTAGTGGTGAAACCTCAAGAGGGGTATGGATGCCTGACAATGGGATCACTAGATGCGGTAGGGAAGGCTCAACAGGGCATCAGTGCCCATCTCAGTTGTGGGAGGTAAGGTTGGGTCTAGAGTGACTCCACTAGAACAAACCTCAGAAATATCTCGAAGAGATCTCTCAAGGGCTACATGAAGAATGACCTCCTTGGGGTCTTGTAGATCCATCAGTGTCTCAGCAATCCCCTCCTCTTCAAAGTGTAACTCCTCCTCAACTGTCTCCTCGGCCAAGTCATCTTTGACCCTATCACTTCCTACTCCATGCCTCAGCTGCCAATGTGGTGGGGTTCAACCACGAGCGTAACATCTAGTAGTGGTTGTTTCCTCAGAGTCGCATCATCCCGTAAATACTATGCCTCAATCTGTCTGATGTCACATGATGGAGTAGGTGTGGCCCTGACATTTGAATGATGCTCGGAAAGGGACTCCTGTCATCTCGTACAACTGTGTGATCAGTACTATAAATGGGAGCGGTGAAGGATGGACTCATTTTGTGGTATCATCTGGTTGCTGCTGATGAAGCCAAACCAATATCGTGCAACCATATTCAAGTCCTTATTCTCGATCCGAGCATCATCAGTATTCCAAGAGGGAGAAGAGTTAAAAATCAAGGGAGCCATCCAACCCTTAAGAAAATCCAAGTCGTGGCACATCTGGAGAAAATACAAGTATTAATCAAACTTCAGAATCTGCAGTGCAGTATTAATAACTCCGGTGTCACACCTGACATTCTTGCCTCTCACCTCCACTTCTTCAAGTGGTTTCCACACTGTGCCCTTTCTCTTCTTTGGTAATTCCTTGGCATAGGCATCATAGAATTCACGTACCTACTTTGGCACATAAGGTGTCCTGGATTTAATAAACTCCTCCAACTTGTGAAATTTGATGGCTACCTATATGGCTTAGTAATCACTCATAACTCCGTCACTCGAGTGTCGACGTTCCTTCAAAATGGTATGTTCTCCTTTTGCCTGGGCCTTTTCAAAGCCCTTGGAGCTATTATTGGGAGAACAAAAGAAGTAGGATTAGGATCTTATGGGGCCGAGACCAACTTTGAGTGGATATTCAGTTGGTTGATTGGAATGTGTTTCCTCACATTCTTACCCCCACTAGTAGGGGTTTGAGACATGGTATGTTGGGTACGAGAGGCCTCTGAAGGCTCATTTATAGAGATTCCCTTTTTCTTATTTGGAAGAGGAGGAGGAGGAGAAGGTTCTCTATTTGACTAGTATCAGAGAAAACCACTTCCTTACCCTTAGTTCTTGCCATTACCTGCAAAGAACACATTCAAACATGGTATTTTTTAATGTTAGTTGACTGAGGCTCGCCTAACGGGAAGGTGAATCAACAAACAGGATCGGCGAGCTTTGCTGCGCCCCTTGAAATTGATACTATCATTTAACTCAGAGAACAGGGATAAAAGGTGAAGTCAATCCCAACTTGGCAATTCACCGAGTTGGTTTCGGCAGGCTAAGACAAGTCTACCGAATCTGACAGTGCAAAAGGGAAAGACACAGACATCAAGGGTGATGTCCTATCCTACCCAGTGATTCGCCAAATGGGTTCGATGGACTCAGACAAGCCTGCCGAATGGGACAGTACCCAAGGCCATACATATGCTCAAGAAGGCAATCTGGGCTTACTCGGTGATTCTCCTAACCTCTTTCGTGAGTTAAGACAAGTCCACCGAAAAGGAATTGTTCAACACGCAAAATATTAGTTCTACCCATGGCTACTCATACTTCTCCAGTTATTACTAAGTATTTTTCTAATTGACAATTTGCACTTAAGAAAGTAGTCACCTAGTCTATCATAGGGAAAATCATGCAATTGGGTCAACACTGGGCTATTCAAACTTCACAAACATAAAATTAGTCCAAGACCAAACATATTTGTCAATTCAATTACGCAATTTAACCAACACAATCACGATTCACAGGAATTCACAATCAAAATCTCATGGGCACGATTCAAATAAGACAATGCGATGCTACCCATCAAAATTAAACACACAAAAGAAGCTACATGGCTCAAGCCCATACCCTATATGCCTTTAAACTCAAAAACATCAATAAGAATTCAAAATCCTACCTTATTGCCGAAATGAGTCAAGAAAAAAGAGGGATCGGGGTTGGGTTTCGTATAAATCCAAGAAAATGCACTCCTCAAACTTTTTAAACACTCACAAAAAGCTCACAAACACTCAAAATATGTTAAGGAAGAGAAAAGAATCGAAAGGGCTCTCAAATCTCAAAGGTTTTGATTTTTGAGTTTGAAAAGACCTTTGGCCTTTTTTATATTAGGACATTTGTCAATCTAGAATAATTTCGCCGAATGTGTTTGGTGAATCACCAATTGGAGCTTAAGCTTGCCCAGCATGCCTAAAAAAATACCAAACTTGAAAGTTGATGCAGCGGACCAGATGGAGTCCTCATAGTGCATTTCGGTGAATCTCTCTTTGGAGTTCTTATCACAAATTTTTACAGTACACTTTTCCATCTATTCAAGCTCAAAAGATTGAATATAATGAGTCCACACAGTGTCTTCGGTGCATCACCATTTGGGTATTTGAT
Source organism: Solanum etuberosum (assembly GCA_029582245.1). Classification (NCBI taxonomy): domain Eukaryota; kingdom Viridiplantae; phylum Streptophyta; class Magnoliopsida; order Solanales; family Solanaceae; genus Solanum; species Solanum etuberosum. Next base: position 16,866 of record JAJONR010010486.1, read on the forward strand.
TGTCTATGATTCCCTTTTTAATCTTTCAACCTCTCTCAGCCTGCATTCACAATGCATGTTATTCGAAAGCAATAAAAACAAAAATAAAGACTTGGGTTGCCTCCTAAGAAGCACCTTATTTAACATTGTAGCACAACATAGTACTCAAACTTAACAAACATTCTTCGGGTTTGGCATGGTGTCAGTATGCAGTGTTCCCTTTTGCCTTGGATTGGGATGTGTGGCAATTTGTCCTAGTTGGGTCCCCAACTGCTTGATAGAAATTGAGTGCGAAGTCACCGTGTGGGAAAAAGTGGGAAGTCTTTTTTCAAATCCTTCAACCCCTTATCGGACCCTTCAACTTTGTTGTAGATCCTTACAAGTATTTCTTCTGTCTGGCTTCCTTCTGTCCTAGTTCATTCCTTTGGGCGTGGACGATCATGGGGAGGCATGTATCTATTTTTTTCCATCTCCCTGTCTCACCAATTTCCACCCCGCCAGTCTTTCCAACCACCATCTGTATCTTTGATCCAACCTTGGTTCCCACCTTGTCGTTGATAATTACTGTGAGAACCCTCCACTTGATTTCCTAAGTATTGAACTTACTCATTCTATAATGGCCTAAATTTGGCATTATCCGCGCACTGCCAACTGTTGGTCAAATTGCATTCACTGACTTGGTTCCACCTCCCATTACATGTTCAGACAACAAATTGATTTGGGTCATCATTTTGGCCATGTTTTCATCTCTTTCATGGTCCTTCTCAACTTGTGCTTTGCACAAACCCACTTGTAGAATAGGCACTTCGTCCTCTCTAGTGTGCCATGCTCGGTTAACCTTAGTCATATCATCAAGAATCAAAGTAGCTACATCATATGTTTTTCTCATTAATCCACCATGGACTAATTGATCATCCACACATGTATTGACTGAATAAAGGCTGCTACGGAAGTATTGCAACAACAAATTGTCTGGAAGTGTAACACCTCAGATTCAACAAGGTAAGAAAATTTCAGTTTTCTCAGACCTGGTGTCAAGACCGACGACACCATCCACGGTCCGTAGGTGGGACGACGGTCCGTCGGTGGTGGCGTGGTCCACCAGTTGGATTTTTTTTCTTCTAAAGATGTCTAGTTTCAGTACTTTGTGACAGTTCACCAAGACGGCCTATTATTCATTCCACGAGCCGTAGATAGGTTTCGTAGGTGAGTCCATGACTTAGAATGATTTTAGAGTCAGAAGTTGAGAACGGATACCGTGACCTACGGTCCGTAGACTAAACCATGGCCCGTAGAAAGGGGTCCGTCGTTAGTGTACCAGTAATTGAGTCTCTGCAGTCAACGACGGACGAACCGGACGGTATGTAGGTTGAGCCACGGACTGTGGTTCACCACAGTCGTTGGCAACAAAAAATATTTATAAAGAAAATGCTTTTGGGTCAACTTCAAATGGTCATATCTTTTAGAACAAAATGAATTAGGTGGCCCATGACCTATCAAATTAAATATAATTGAATCCTCTTTCCAATGCCAAGTTTGCTAAAATCCAAGCCCAAAGTAAAAAGTTATGCTCCTTTGAGTGAAGCCCTGTCGGGTAGACCAAGAACAACGACCCAGTCAACGGACGGTAGTTCAAACAACGGTGCGTCGGTCCCGTAGTAGATGGCACTTTATCAGTTTTTATGTCAGGGGTTATAGGATCCTTTCCCAATTGGTTTAACTCAATACTACGTCGTAATGCCTTCTACCCAAAGCCTATATAATGATTTTAAACCCCCAAATCACCCAAATCCAATTCATTCTCACAAATTTCCAAAAAGTTGATCAAGCCCCTCCTCTCAAATATTTCTCTCTCTAGAAGTTGAAGAAGAAAGCTAGGGTTTCAAGATCAAGCCTCAAAATCCTCCATTGCTTATAAGATTTTGGCATCAAGGTATGATAGTTTTCATCCATTGAGCCCTTTCCTCCATGGAGTTCCCAAATTCTCCAATTTACAAAGTTAGAATTCTCCAATTGAGTTAGGGTTTTCTTACGTGTCATGGGTTCCTTTCAATGTTGATTTATTTGATTGATTTATGAAATTTTATGCATGAATTGAAGTAATTTCTTATTTTTAAGTTTATTTCCCATGAACCCATGCATAACGCATGTTTTCTAAGCTACGTTGATATAATGTGGGTCTTGAACTATGAAAGATAAATTTATGAAACTACGCATGTCTTCTCTTTATGAAATAGATGTAAATGAATTTGAAGATGCTTCAACTTTGAAAATATGATGAAGCTTATGAATTATTGAAAATAAAGCATGTTTATGAAAGTATATTTATGACTCAAGAAATCTTATATATGAGATTGTCTATATGTCCTATGAAGTTTGGCAACATGACATGAATGACATCTAGACTTGCCCTCAATGCTTTTCAGGTTACTTTGCTAAATTAGGTCTTAATTAGTATTGTATCCGGATATGCCATCAATGATTATAGGCCACGATTTCAAAACTATTTCCATTAGTATTAGTAGGGCATCTCTAGCGTGAAGTGAATGAATGTGGGCCTTAAAAGCTATTATGAAAAGATCATGGACGGTGAAAGGTTTTTCTCACGCATGGTCTAAGGAGCTATCCTATGATAAGACAAGTGGAAACTACCCATATGTCTTAATGATAAGATAAGTCGACACTTAATAACTACTCCGTGGGATTTATGCTTAGCACCGAGAGGATATTGAGATGGAAGCTCTTCCGTGTTGAAGTTGGTTTCTAGAAGCAATCTCCTTATCCCTTACCTATGTGCCCCTATAGGATGATGGTCTAGATAGACATTAGCTGGTGGATCCACTTTAGCTCAGATTCATGGTCCTACCTTGGCAAGTAGGACAACCCTTTTTGGTGTGGGAGACAACGGGGGATCTTTTTATAGCTCACATGGTCTTTATGTCGGTTAAGGCTACTTCCCACAATAATAATGAACTAAGGTTACTTCAAGAATTATCTCACATGTGTTCAAAGATGATTTTACTTGCATTGATCACGCTTTCGTTTTATGTTTTATAACCTTCTTATCTTAAGTGGACTTGGTCTTTGCATATCATGAAATGTCCGTTTTAGGATGATTTCATAGTTTTATGCATGGCTATCATACTAAGTACATTTTTGTACTAACGCATACTCTTCCCTACATTTTCCCAAATGTAGGGACCGACCTTACAGATTTGCACTTCTGTGGCTAAGGATCTCATATAGAAGATTGAAGAATGGTGAGTCCTCAAGTTCCGAGGACCAAGCCTTTACTTCATTTATGTCTTTATATATTCAGTCTTGAACTTGATGTATGGGATACGCCTCGATATAATCTTATGTACTAGATAGCTTTGAGATGATATTTAAATTTCTGCTTTTATTTCTATAAAATTCTTTGAATTGGATTTTTCTTTTAAGTCTATTAAACACTATTATCTTGTATGACGTATGCTAAGTGACTTGTATGGGGCCTCTCGGGGTTTTATACGCCATGTTACGCCTAGGGGCTACCTTGGGTCGTGACAAACATGGTATTCAGAGCACAAGGTTTAGAAATGTCCAAGGAAGTCTCATAAACCACGTCGAGTAGAGTCTTGTTCATGAGTATGAAGAGCGCTACATTTATGAACGAGAAGCTATAAGATATTTAGGAAACTCCACTTATTTTATTACTCTAAAGTCGTTCGATAGAGTGTAACTCTAGGTGACTTTCTCTACTAACCCCTATTTATACTTATCAGAATATGCTTCCATGAAAGAATCTCGTGAGAAGGAACAGGAATGTTCGTGAAAATGTGAGACAAGAGGTTCCCTAAGTGCCGGTCAACCCTTTGGCCGAGGAAGTGACTAATGATGAGTTTCGAGCCACATTTTGTGCATTGGACCAAACTTTGATGGCTCAAGCAAATAGAGAGGTTGTGGCTCCCGTGAATCAAATGGCGGGTACGGCGGCAACAAGGGTTATGAAATTTATTAGAATTATTAAATTTATCAGAATGAATCCTCCAGAAATTCATGGGTCTAATGTTGAGGAAGATCCTCAAGAGTTCATTAATGAGGTGTATAAGGTGTTTATGATCATGTGAGTGACTAATAACGCTCAACTACACTTCATCCATTTCTAAGTGTAGGCGGTCGCAATAAAGTATAAACCCAACGATAAGTTGAGGTCGATCCCACGGGGAGTGATACAGTAGAGAATTCAATTACAAAGGGAAATGAGTGTTCTAGTCGGTTGTAGGAATAAAATTTATCAAACCAATTAAAGTAAATTGGAGGGTTTGACAACTAGTGTCAAATGGGGGGATTAGATTGAGCAATGAACAACTACGAAAACAGGAGAGTATACAAGTAGAGAGGGATCCTTGGGGATGTGACCGATTAAAAGTCAATTTCTCTATACGGGTGATTACTATTTACTAAAAGACGTTAAATCTTAGTGGGTAGGCTAGTCTTTATATGTAATAGCCATCTTTCAATCAACTAACACGATTCAAATGAGTTCTCTCGAACCTCGACAAGAATAACAATTATGAACAACCCAAAACCTCAATTGATCTACTCTCTCGAGCTAGATTGGTAGGATCGAATTAAGACTCACTTTCTCAAGCTGAATCCACAATAAACCAATCACTATAATCATCAATTGATAATTTTAATTCTAAAACCTCTTTCAAGCAAGCATAGAATACTAAGCAAGAACTGTATTTGCAACTACAATTCATGAATTAAAACTCAATTATCAATCGAGGCCACTTCAAATAAACAATTAAATCAGTAAATACTAACACCCATATGATAATTAAGAAAATTAATCACATAATTACACCCCAAGAATAGGGGTTTTAGCTAAATATTATAAAAATTAATGAAATGTTACCAACTATGTTCTCCATCAGTTTGGGTAACAGATTTCCGTTCTTCACAATGCTCAAAATTAGTTCAAAATGCAAACCCAACTCTAACTTTCTACTCAAAAACTTAAAGAACAATGTTCAGAGTGCTTTAGATCAAAAACCCAGAGTTACAATGTGTGGGAACTGTCAGGGGACTTTTTAAAATTCAATTTATACGTTCCTAGATTTTTTCCTTCGGAGTCATTCGGTGGAGTTAGTCAAGCATCGCCGACAAGGTCAGCGATGCACCAAGTGTCGCTGTCCATCGCCTTCTTGATTTGACTCTTCACCATTCAACTTCTGTGACTTTAGGCAATCAAAATCCCTATCTCCAATCAAGTCGGCGGTTCGCTGACATGCCATTTTCCATCACTGAGTTGGCTTTTCCCCAGGGCTGGCATGCTGTAACCTTTGGCGAGCTGAAGTAACACTCAGCGAATCGCCGAGTGGTCTTGGCGATCGTCAGCTTTTCTTGTCTTCATCTTTTTCAGCTTTTCCACTCATTTTTTCCCTGTAATGTCCTTGCCTTACTCTTTTGCCTTCATAGCTGCAAATTAGCACTTAAACATCAGTTTAGAGCATAAAATAGGCATTGATGACACTAAAACTATGAATATCAATCCCTAAATGAGTCAAATTATATATGCGCACGTCCGTGGCTAGGGATCTCATATAGAAGATTGAAGAATGGTGAGTCCTCAAGTTCCGAGGACCAAGCCTTTACATCATTTATGTCTTTATATTTCAATCTTGAACTTGATGTCTGGGCTATGCCCCGATAAACTCTTATGTACTAGATGGCTTTGAGATGATGTTTAGATTTCCGCTTTATTTCTATGAAACTCTTTGAATTGAAATTGTCTGTTAAGTCTTTTAGACTCTATTATCTTGTATGACGTATGCTAAGTGACTTGTATGGGACCTCTCTGGGTCTTATACACCATGTTACACGTAAGGGCTACCTTTGGTTGTGACAGGAATGCCTTTCATTGGACATTGCAAGAGCAACTTCTTGAACCTCAGTCATGTCTCATGCAAAGGCTCACCTCCAAAACGCTTGAATTTTTTTATTTGGAGTCGAAGATAAACCATCTTCAAGGGTGGAAAAAATCTGGCCAAAAAGGCATTAGTTAGCTCTTCCCACGAAGTGATTGAATCATTTGGCAATTCTTTCAGCCATCTTGTAGCCTCTCCCATTAAAGAGAATAGGAATAACCTCAACCTTACAGATTCTTGGGAGATATTCTTGAACACAAAAGGTCCACATACCTCCTTGAAATTTCTAAGGTGTTCATGGGGGATCCTCATGAGCTAGACCCACTAAAATTCCTTTCATCTGGAGTAATTTTCTCATAGTCCTGGTACTGTGAAACATAGTTTTCCCGATTGTGGGAGGTATCCTAATTGCTCCCTTCATTTGAATGACGTTAACGGGCATGTCATTTAAATCACCCATGTTGTTGTTGTGACCATAGTGACTATCATTGTCACTTCTATGGTCATTCATTTTGTTAACGTGCAAATAAGCCACAACAATAACACCAAACAATAAATCTACAATAAATAAAAAAATATAAATTCTAATTTGTCAATTAGAATTCTCAACTACCATTCCCCGGCAGCGGTACAATTTTTGATAACACTCAAATCACCCTCAAAAACCAATTAAAAGATGGAGTGATCAGAGTCAGTAAAAACCCAATGAAGAGTCTGAGTTGAATCCCACTGGGAATGGTATATCGTAGAGACTTCCTTATCAAGAAATTTTGATTTTAATTTAAATCCTTTGTAATCGTAAGCACAATTGGGTGGATGATCCCACTAATTTAATATAATGATTTGATTATCAACTACTGCAATTAAACTAAAAATTAGACAAAATCAAAAATTAACAAGCAATCTAGGGGTGCGGGATTGGAAATCGATATCACATAGGGGTGATTGTGCTACTCTTTAGTTATGAACATTCATGAATAGGCTAAGTCATCTTTATTGACACTAATCATCTTTCGATCTCAAAGCATCTACACATAGAATATCTTTTCGGTCTCATCTATATGCCAATCCTAAAAAACTCCAATCCCTTACTCTATTCTCTCTTTCAAGAACATGGCAAATAAATCCGACCCATATTTTCTCTTTCAAGCAAGTTACAGACATCAAACCGAAATTGCTGGTATTGATCTAATTACCTAATCCAATCTAGCTCTTTCGAGCATAATGATGATCAGAAGTAGAAATTAAGTTTGCAACCTTAACCCTTGAGTTAATGTCACGACCCAGGGATACCATACAAGCCACTTAGTTCTCATAACATAAGAAATAGAACAATAAGAGTAAAACAACAGTCCCAGTCCAAATTTATTTTATAAAAGAAAAGCAGAAATCTAAACACTTGTCATATCATAGCCATCTAATACAATAGAATAAAATTAGGCCTAGCCCATACATCAAGTCAAAAACAGAAATACATGAAAGAAACTGAAAATAATAACTCCGTCCATGAAGCATGAGGACTCACCAAAGCTCGGGAAATCACAAACTTAACTATTAGCCATGAGACTCGGAAACCTGTCTATAAGACCCTACAGTTGGGGAAAATGTAGGCAAGAGTATGCGTTAGTACAAAACAATGTACCAAGTATGATAGCCATGCATAAAACATTTAAAACATGCTAAAAGGGACATTTCATTTCATGACATGCAATTGACCAAGCTAAACATGATATAAAAGAGTTATAAAACATACGTCGTAAAATCATGGTCAATGAAAGATAACTTCATCTTTGAAATCATGTGAGATACTTCTTGAAGTAACCTTAGTTCATTATTACTTGTGGGGAATTAGCCTTAACCGACATAGAGACCATGTGAGCTATAACATGATCCC
>JAJONR010010487.1:0-18727 GCA_029582245.1 Solanum etuberosum
TCTGAGATGTCCTCAATGGCAATGCCATCCTTCTCTGGCAGTCCTTCCGACACATCAACAGACACTGCTGTGCCTGTGCAAGATGATCCTCAACATCAACAGACACTGCTGTGCCTGTGCAAGATGATCCTCAACATCATTATTACCAACAACCGCCAAATAATCATATGCCAAACCATGATCCTAGAATTCAAAATGGTATGGTTGATGTTCCTCCAATAGCAACTGTACAGCAGAATCCTGCACCTGCAGCAGTTGGGGGGAATAAAATGGGTAGAACAGCTTCAATGCAGCCAGCGGGTAGCCAGCTTGGAGCATCTGCAGAAGCGCATACGTGGAGAAGTGAGTTCCTGTGGAACCCAAGGTCGGGGAGAGCAATAAACAGTACTGTTAAAGCCCCCAGCTGCACTCAATCAGATTTTGCACATGCATGTTGATAAAATTATACTGTTTTTAACCATTCTTTGTATGGCAATGCCTTCTTGGATGATACTAATGCATTGACATCCCTTTGCTATGCTAGTTCTGACTATTCTCAGTCATCCTCTTTCCCCTCTGTACTTGTCAATACTTAGCTTCTGTATTTTCACTTTAGCATGCAAATCAACTAGGTTGGTTACTTGTCAATAATTAGCTTCTGTATTTTCAACATTCATGTAGATATCATCGGTATGAAATGCGAAGAACAAGTAGAGATTCAAACAATACATATAAATCCTTTTTAAGTTATTATTATGCCTCATACTACTGAAGTTCAAATAACCTAGTTGATTTGCATGCTAGTGATCATGATCATATTTAAAAATTTCTATATTTGGTTCACTTGTAGTTCGTTCTGTTGTCATTTATTTTATACCTTGATAGTTTATATAGTACCATCAAAATCTCATTAATAAAGCATAAATAATTGCAGATAGACATTTGTGCAAGTAGTATTAGAAAAAAAGTTGGAAGTTCTATTCTTAAAGATTACAGACCTAATAAAGGTCTTCTAGTTTGGGGATAAGAATTGTTCAAGAATAGCCCCAATAAACATTTTGGGTTCTTCTCAGCCCAACTTATAATTTACTCTACAAAGACTGTGACAGGTAAAAGAACTTGTTTATTATTATCAAGTAATTAAATGACACGATTAAGTGGATATATATCATGCATATATTAAATCATAAACAATCAAATCTTTGAGGAGGCTCAACAAGATACATACTGGCTAAATGCAATTTCCTATTGTCTTTTAATATATTGTGACTAATTGTCGTCTTATGTGAAGAATTCTCTTTGAAACTTCCCGGTATCTTCTTTTATTAGTTTGGTGTCTTTCTAATACTAGATTGGTCATGGCCAGTGCTAGCACGCTTGATTTTGATATTCTTTTTTCTTCCGGTAACAATACAGTTTAAATAATTTTACTACATTTAGCAAAATGACTTTGTACTAATATTCGTAGAGCTAAAGAAGAATAAATGAAAATAAACAATGTAATTTATTTAATGAAGTGGCTAATACGAAATACAATTTACATTGAATCTGGTACAATTAGTCATCTCTTGTTGACTTATAAATAAGCTAGAGGAGTTATGACTTGTGCTCAAGCACAAACCCAACATCTTGAATATTTAGATGCAATTCAATTATGAAGAAGTGGAAGCTAAAAACACCTTTCATATCAATGATCCCCTGCCAGGATTTCACATGAATATCAGTTGCAACAATCTTGAAGAATATTAAAACATCAACAATTATCTCTCAAAGTTGAGTCAAACCACTATACATATGAAAAAGCTTTTAAAAATGTTGGTTGTACATGATATTATATCACAAAAAATGTCTTCTATATACCACACCACCTCATATTTGAAAAAAAAAAAAAAAAAAGAGATCCAGAAGCTAGTCAAAAGTGCTCTTTAATTTTCATCTTTCTGATGAAGACTTAGTGTCTACTTTGTTCGTTGCACTTGGACCTCCAGAAGACCCCGTATAGTGTTTACTCAAGGCACTATTCTAAGATTTGAACTCTATATTTTTGGTTCACTGCCAGCACATACTTCATAAACACTCGTAATGTGTTTCACATCAGTACAGTTAACCGGATATCAGATAAATCTAACAGAAGAGGAACGAACAAAAATAACTGTCATGAAATTGTTGGGGTGAAAACGTACATCTACTATTTTTAGAAAAAGCTCCCACCATATGTTCACTCTTCAACTTGATCACCTCAGTCAATAACAACAATAACAATATGTGCATTGGAAAGCATACAGTTCTACCTATGAATCCGGAATGAACCAGAAGGGAAAATGAGCAAGTAAGAAATTGAATAATCTTTCGTCGAAACTTTTCAATAACAAATTTACTAAAGAATTTCTTGCATATAAATCAAGTATTAACCATGATTTTCTTGCGAGTTGCAAAGACACCCATACAAAAGGAGAATCATGTTCATCCATGTCATTATGTACACACGGAAGTAGCGTTGTAAACTTTCACAATGCTTTCGTGTCATGAATTTTCACAAAAGACCAATAAGCAGAATAAGAGTATAGTTCTCTCCAGAAATCAAAATAAACTGAATATATTAAGAAAAAACATAAAACAAAGAAAGATCCATAAATATAATAAAGGAATTTGAAGTAATAACTTAAGGTTATCCTAAAATAAAGCAAGCTAATAAAACAATACAGAATGATGACTCCACAACTATAAATAGGAGAGAATAAAGCTCACTGACTTGCCTATTTCAGTAAATACTGTCAAGTATAACATAACTAAAGACCAAAATGAGTCATTAGGATTATTTGCAAAGGAGACCGACGGCTGGAGGATTTCAATTTGGTTAATCAGTTGTACTATTAGACAGTAGGATAAACTATCTTACATGTACAGTCTAAGATAAATTTAAAAGATGGATATGCTAGAAGCTCAAGTATAGTGCAATTACAAAATATAGATAAGTAGGAAGATAAATTGAATAGTAGAATAATCAATTACCTTTTATTTATCTATAAGGTGCACAATATCTTGAATATCGGGTAGGTTAGCAAAAACCAAATATCTGACTGACCAAACTGCAGGCAATGTCAAATTTACGTGACAGATTCACAGCTAATTGTATTGATATCCTCCTGGGTGGTCTCTATTACAGGCAATAAGATCTTGTATCAACAGTAAAAAAAATTGAACTTGGCAAAAAAAACCTAAAGTTTTATTCATATCTCCATAGTTGTCGAACTCTAAACAAAGCTAAATAATGTGTCAAGTACCAGCTGAAAGCTTAATGGTCATGTCGATCATATACTGATTGAAAGCTTAACCCAAGTTTACCTCAAGGTTCATGCCTGATGAGAAGTACTATTATTAGTAATTACTTTCAAGACAATTATAAATGAAACTAAAACATCTAGAGAATACTTCCACCATTCATATAGTTGAAGAAGTAATATTTTCACATTCATTTATACCATATGACAGATTAAATGAAAGGCACAGTTGCTAATTAATCTTGACTGTTTGATAGTTAGGTCATTTTCATTAAGTTGTCAGAATGTAGTTATTTCAAAAATATAAGTTACACTTTTAGTTGAAATTGGAGGTCTAAAGATAAGGCATGACAATGACTACGACTCACTAATTTTAATGTGGCTATCATCTTCTTCAACATGTTTGTTACTTTGTTAAATTCCCCGATAACTTATTTTGAGAAATTGAATGAAAGAGTTTCCTAACAAAAATAAAAATTGCAGAGGACATATAGATAACATAACCAAATAAATAAGTTTACCCACAAATATATTCATCCAGAATCAACCAAAAGCCTTCATAATCAGTCATGACATGTTCCTAGCCTCGACAAAAGAAAACATGTTAGCTAGAAAACACATCGGCTACTCTCGTTGTACATTAGAAAGTCAAACAATTAGATACCAAAATCTAGAAGTGTGTGACAACAATGGATAGAGTAACCTTGAGTTGCATTCATGAGGAAAATACATTGCCTACTCTCACTGGTGAAAATGTGGAAAACATTATATGACATACCTCCATTGTTAATTTCTGCCTGAAGTTGTCCACTATCAATATAACATATTATATTTCCAGCACACTGGCACTCAATTGTACGGCAATTGCCATGCCTAGACCGATGAGTTCACCGCCTGCCTTAATATTAGTAAAAAAAGTGCCAAAGAACTGTGAAACCCCAAAAAAAAGATAACACCTTTGCTTATAGACTGAAGTAGGAAGTAGAAAATATTGGATAGTATAAGAAGATGAGTTTACCAATAACAAAAATCCTTTTGTGAAATTGTACAAAACTAAACTTAACTCACCTAATGAAATCAGAAATGCAACGTAATTATAGAATAAAAGTAGTTTTTCAATAATTAATCCAACTTGAAAATACATCTCTTCTTCCTAGGTTCCAATCCTCCTTTGTTCTGTCGTAATCGATGCTTTATCAATACATTCAATTGTTAGTACTCTGTTCACTGTAAACAACCTTTAAGGCAGTGGATAAACTTCATGATTCGAGTTCGCCTAAACATAAAAATGGCAAGGCCTTCTCAATTAAATAATCCTATAAGGAGGTCATTTATATACTAACATTTCACAATGCGAAGGAAAAGTTCTTCAAACAATGCCAGACCCAAAAATACGTAGATATACAGACTACAAATAATTATTGAAATCATGTAGTTAAATAATACTAAGCATGTTGGATGAACGTGGAAGAATATTAACATAAGAAGTCGCCAATTAGTAAAATTAAATTACTGAAAATGTAGAATAAGGTAGTTTCGAACATGTCAAAAATCTGTTGCTACGCATAAGTCAGAAAAATCTAAAAATATGTTTATTGAACTCATCTCTCTACTGGATAAAGGGGAGTTGAACATAAGTAGCCATTAAATATAAAAGCTTACATCGTCTTAGAAGTTTCTTCTCTAGCACTATTTGACACATTAGGCGAGCATCCCATAATATACAATTCTTATCCAAACAATTTATCTCATCCTAGTTTTGTTGCAGGATGTTTAGAAACTGGTCATTCACATTCTACACACCACCAACTTTGACTTCTTCCATTTTTGATATTATACCTGCACAATTACGATATATTGATTAACAAAAAGAGGGGAAGCCAAACATCAATTTCTAATTTCTTTTACAATCACATATGAATGTTATAGATATAATGAGTTTTGATCTAGCATCCTGGTCAACAGCTTACCATTTTTCACCATACGATCAATCCAACACACCTCTTCACATCTTTACATTTTCTCTTCAATACCATACTGCTATTTGAAATTGTAATACAAAATGCCTAGAAATTACAAATATGTATTTAATGCCAAAATCGGTATCAGTTGAATCAACTTACCCACCTCTCCTGAGAGTCAAGTGGCGTTCAAATAGACTTTGAGCGCAATACCAGTAAAATTGAATTCATTTAAGAATAACCCACATAGTTTGAATCTCTAAAAATAGCAAAATACAACCAACAATATCTTTTCAATTTCTTTAGAAGCAGAAACTTTGTTTCCTGTGGGAGGGCGAAAGCTAAGGAAGGATGTTTCCAAGGGCATTACATACTGGGTTATGTAGGGACAACGGACCCGAAATACAGGCCAAAGACAACGAAGAGCCCTATCAATAGTTCATATGCACAAGAACGGAACTAAGGTATACCCACCAATAAAAATATATAAATGAATAAATACCTTCAAAAATTCAGCCAACAATCCCTCAGAAGAGAAGAATTAATAGAAAACATCATACCAAAATCAAAAGAGAAGGATGTGAACAGGGAGAAATTTCTAATACTCTTTCACCTGCTTTGAGAGGGAGAGAGTAATGTGCAGTACTACTTCAGTATTAGATGTGTACATACGGTACACGTGTTCTTGTAAAGAAAAAGAAGTACCCGATGGTTAGAAGTACATGTACTTTATGAAAAGTTAAAGTAGTACAATTTAACTTGCGTTTGGTACAACTTTCTTATGCTATGTTTAGTCCTCTCCAACTGTCCCTTCTAAATAAGGGTAATAAGAAGAAGAATTAGAAGAGTAATATATACTCTAGTTTTCAAACACGTGTATATCTTGTATTCATGTTATAAGACGATAGAAATAATATTGAAGTATGTATGTGATGAAAATCCTTAGAGGAAAATACAAGTATGAATTAATGAATGATTAGCTTATTGGATTGATATTTATTGTAATCGAAAAACACTAAGTTCTAAAAATTGTTTTCAAATTATGAACGTGAGAATATACTTTATTTTCTAGAGATGAAATCGGAATTTGGGGAGGAAAAAAGTTTCTTTTAGTACCTTCTTTTAATATCATTAGGACAAATAATGAATAAACAGAAACCATGTTTGAGTGACACGTGTAGCTCTTTCTAATTAGTATTAATGTTTTAAAATGACATAAATAATATTGAAGTATGTATGTGATGAAAATCTTTAGAGGAATATACATCTACAAATTAATGAATGTTTAGTTTATTGGACTGATAATTATTGTCATCGCAAAGCATTAACCTCTGAAAATTATTTTCAAATTATGAAAGTGAGAATATCCTTTATTTTCTAGAGATGAAATATGAATTTGGGGAGGGAAAAAGTTTCTTTAGTACCTTCTTTTAATATCATTATATCAGAATAGTGAATAAGCAGAAACCACGTTTGAGTGAACCCACAAATTGTTCAAAAAGAGTAAATCATAATATTATAAGGATATAAAGTTAATAAAGAATGATATGTGTTTTTCATAATATTTTTAAACTAAGATATGTTATGACCCGAAAAGTCATTTTTAGAAGTGGGAGATGATAAACATGGACTTCATCACAGGTTTGCCAAGGTCTCGCAGGCAACATGATTCTATTTGGGTGATTGTCGATAGAATGACAAAGTCAGCCAACTTTTTGCCGGTAAAGACTACCCATACAGCAGAGGATTATGCTAAGTTGTATATTCAAGAGGTAGTTAGACTTCATGGGTTGCCAGTTTCGATTATTTCAGATAAAGGTGCCCAATTTACTGCGCATTTCTGGAAATCTTTTCAGAAAGGCTTGGGTTCAAAGGTGAACTTAAATATTGCTTTCCATCCTCAGACAGATGGTCAAGCAGAGCGCACTATTCAGACCTTAGAGGATATGTTGAGGGCTTGTGTGATTGATTTCAAAGGTAATTGGGATGATCACCTACCTCTTATTGAATTTGCTTACAACAATAGTTACCACTCTAGCATCCAAAATAGCTCTTTATGAAGCTCTTTATGGGAGAAGATGCAGATCTCCTATTGGATGGTTTGAAGTTGGAGAAGCAGGGTTGATAGGACCAGATTTAGTTCATCAAGCTATGGAGAAAGAGAAAGTGATTCAAGAGAGGTTGAAAACAGCGCAGAGTCGTCAGAAATCCTACACCGATGTTAGGAGAAGGGAGTTAGAGTTGAAGTAGATGGTTTGGTATACTTGAAAGTTTCACCCATGAAGGGTGTTATGAGGTTTGGTAAGAAGGGGAAGCTTAGTCCCCGGTATATTGGCCCCTACAAAATATCCAAAAGGATTGGTAATGTAGCTTATGAGTTAGAGCTACCACAAGAGTTAGCAGCGGTTCATCCGGTATTTCATATTTCCAAGTTGAAGAAGTGCATGGGAGATCCTTCACTTATCATACCAACTGAAGATATTGGTATCAAGGATAGCTTATCTTATGAGGAGATTCCGGTTCAGATTCTAGATCGTCAAGTTCGCAAGTTGAGGACTAAGGAAGTAACATCAGTCCAAGTTCTTTGGAGGAACCAGTTTGTTGAGGAAGCTACTTGGGAAGCCGAAGAAGATATGATGAAGAGGTATCCACATCTCTTTGAAACTGGAGAAATTCCAGATCAAGGTACTAATTCTCTTCTTAGTACTCTTTAATTTATAAGTTGGCATGTTGTATTTGCATTGCTTGTTGGGTGTTTGAGCTGAATGTTAGATGTTACACCCTTAGCCTAGTAAGAGTAATATCATTCGAGGATGAATATTCCCAAGGGGGAGATATTGTAACATCTCGCTAATTGAAAGAACTAAAAAGAGTTAGAATTGAAAATAGTCAGTTTAGGAAAGAATGAAAAATCTGGAAATTTGTTAAGTTATGTTAAGTTTGGGTTTTTGTTCAAATTCAAATGACCATAACTCCTAGCTCAGGATGAGTTAGGTGTGCTTCCAGATACCATAGGAAATATCTTGGAATTATCTTTCCAACGCCGCCAAGTTTGCGCGATTCTGAGTTCGTATGAGTGAGATATGCCTATTGGAAGTTGGGCTGTTCAAATAAAAAAAGTGTAATCCGGATTTTGGAAGGGTAGTTTGGTCTTTTCCTTACCAAATTACTTTATTTCATTTTTAGGAGTTTAATTGGGGTCTAAACTGAACTTGGTCAGTTTACGCATTTGAAAAACTAAGTTAGGGGTTTGAAAGAAGAGGAGAAAAGAGGAGAAGGGGCAAGAATCGTCAAGTTCTTCAAGAATCGCTTGTGGATTTCGTCAAGGGTGATCCCTACAAGGTATGTGAGAGCACATAGCGTTGGGTTAGTTCACCACGCGCCAATCATGATTCAATTCAGCGAAGTATATTGATTTGAAAGTAAATCTTATGAGTTCTTGATGAAATTTGTTTGAAATCTTGTGGGTTCTTGTTTTTGAAGTTTCTTGAGTTTGATTCACGATTTTAGGTGTGATTTCGAGTAGAATCTGATGTATTTTGATGGTATAGTTGATTCTAAGTGTTTGGGGAAAGAACCAAGTCGAAATAGGGGGTCTAGAGATGAAAAATGAAGAAGAAAAGTCGGAACCCACCTGGGCAGGGGCTTGGGGCGCCGCCCCAGCCAAATTGCCCCAAAAGGGGCTCTGAAGGTTGACCTCTGGGGCGCCGCGCCAGCCAGAGCGCCCCAAGTCCTTCTCTGAAATTCAAGGGCTGGCGCCCCGCGCCTCTCAGAGCGTCAGGGACGCCAATTCTTCCCCATCTTTCCGAACTAGTTCCTTAGCAACGTACCTATGTTTTCTAGTTGATTCCAACCCTCTAAGGTACGTCTAAACATCATGAAATTATCCATAAACATGAGATCATGAACCTTGAATTCATAATTCAATTCAAGGAAAGTTAAGAGTCAAGTCTAGAAGTTAAGAATCAAGTCAAGAGAAGTTCATAAAGTATTTCAAAAGTCTTTCACAAACGTTTTAACTTTGTTTTAAGACTTAAGCTTTGAGTTGACTAAAGAGTAAGAGTAAGAGTTCATTTCTTCAAAGATTATACGGGAACTAAGTATTCCCAAAAGCTAAAATATTTTCACATTTGAGTAAGAAGGGAAACACCGATTTCCAAGAGATATTTTAAGCTAAATTTTGAGTAATTATCTCAAACCAAAGAAAGAGTTTTTGTTTTAAAAACATATGAGCTAAGCATATTTGGGAGTAGTATTGAGCACCGATATGGGGACGCGAGTTCATAATAACTCAAGTCTCCGCAAACCATGTAGCCATCATGGGTAGTAAATGATCATACTTTTTAGATGACTCCTTAAGTGCTTTTTAGCATAGACTAGTGGATCCACTTAGTTAAGGCGTTCTATATGACAGCAAAGTATAGGACAGTTCTGCCAGCGTGGGCAAGACGTTGTATCACCACTTAGGCTCATAGTGGTGATTGTCGGTTAGAGAAACTCCCACAGTATTATATTACTTGATATGTAATTGGGTTGTTAGTGTATTTCTTTAAATACATTGAGTTGTCATTTACTGTTTTAAATGCTTTGTATAAACTGCACCTTTATTGATTTTTTACTTTGCATTGAGTTGAGTTATTCATGAGTAGAGTAAAGTCGAGGTAAGCGTTCCTTTCAGATTCCTTTCAAGCTTATGTCTTGTTTAGTATTCCCCTCACATACTCGTACATTCAATGTACTGATGCCATTTGGCCTGCATCGTTTTATGATGCAGACACAGGTAACCAGGATCAACATCCAACACCTCGTTGATCCAGTTGAGCACTCAGAGTCAGTTGGTGAGTCTATTTGCTTTCCGGAGGACTCCTTTTACATTGTTTTAGTATTTCAGTTGTTAGGATGATCGGG
Organism: Solanum etuberosum; assembly: GCA_029582245.1. Lineage (NCBI taxonomy): Eukaryota > Viridiplantae > Streptophyta > Magnoliopsida > Solanales > Solanaceae > Solanum > Solanum etuberosum. The sequence continues at coordinate 10,130 of JAJONR010010487.1, forward strand.
GGTCTTGTCCCGACATCCCTCTTTGTTTTAGAGGCTTCATAGACGGATAGTTATAGTTCTTTAGTCTTATTCATTTCAGATGTTGTTTAAAGACTTGAGTTGCCTTATTGGCTAGTTGAATGCTTTCTTATTAACATTCTTGAGTTATATGGGTTTATCTTTGTTAAGTTAAGTCTTCCGCTGAATAAGTAAGCCAGGCCAAGGGTTCGCTTGGGGCCAACAATGGTTCTCGAGTGCCAGCCACGTCCGGGGTGTAGGCTCGGGGCGTGACAAAAATTCACTGCTTATCGAAAAAGTCACAACCCTTTAGAAAAATCACAATCTTTTGAAAAAATCACAATCCTTTGAACTCATCAAAAATGTCACAACCCGTCAAAAAGTCATAACCCGTCAAAAAAGTCACAACCCTTTAAAAAAGTCACAATTCATTTGAAAAATTCACAATCCTTTAATATGAAAAGGTATCTACTTTTAATATAATAAAATTAATTAAATTAATAAATAAAACAAATTGAGTATTTTTAATTGGGGGTATTATAGTAATTCAACATTAAAGTTTGAGAGGGGGGGGGGGGGAGGTCAAAATTATTTTCTGAATTAGTTGGTACTATTTTGCCATTTTATTTGGCAAAAATACTGTAATATATGTATTTTACATGTAATTTTAAGTTATTTATGTTTTATAGATTAATCATAAATTATGTTAAGAATATTTATTGATTTAAAAATTAATTTCTATAAAAAAAAAACATGTGTTTAATTAAGTATATATCTAACTTTACAAATTAATATCATTCACGACTTAATTATTGTATTATTGTAATTAGTCTTCTTTTGCAAATAACTATTTTACTCGGTCATAGTCAAGACACATATAATTAGTTGATTGAATAATTAATCCATCTCAATTTTACCTCAAGTTGGTTATGTTAAAAAAATGGTTTTAATTAAAAACATTTGATCGCAATTTGATTTTAAAATGACTATATTTGTAACGAGAATGTCCATTAACCAAAGGGCAATTCACATAAATAATGTATTAAATAACCTTATTTTTGAGTTATAACGTATCTTTTACTCTAAAACATTAATAAGAGAAAAAAAAAAAAACAACAGTTGTATTACATTTTGAATTTAATATATTATACATATTATAGGGATGTTTTAATGCACATAGTGAATATATAACTAAAATATTTTTAATACAAATATATTATATGTATTATACATGAATTTCAAACATTCAAGTACTATTTAAATTAATTAATTTGGTTTGAAATGTATTATACTTGTTATGGAATAAATATTATCAAATTCATAATAATGTATAATATTGAATTCAAATTTTATTATAACTATCGTTTATATTTGATACAACTTTTCAAAGTTTCACCTCTTCTTCTTGGGTGAATAACCATCACCAGACCACCACCACACTACCAATCCCAAAATAAATCACCACGCAGTCCACTCACTGGTTCATACGATCGGAAGGGCTTCATACGATTTGAAAAGGGTTCGACCAAATCTTTTTCCGTTAGATCTAAACGACGTTGATGTGGTTGAATTGATAAGGAGAGAGACGAGGGAAGCAATAGAGTGATGTTAGATATTAAAGGTAAATATAGTCTATAGACTGTAATAAAAAATACCCTCAAAAGGATCATAATTAATAAAATAATTTATTTATGTAGAAATTCCTTTATTAAACTTAAATATGAACTTTTTAAAGTCCAATCTCAATCCCTTTAATTATGACTTTATACGAATTAATGGACAGATTTATGTTCAATATCCTCTTCCCCTAAAACATATTTATCCGACCAGATGTCTTTCCCTCTTTTTATTGTACTACAATCAGTACCGAAATTGTAGGAGACTTTCTTCATCGAGCTCTACACCATCACAAACTATCCATCAAAGCCTTACTGTCACGCCTTAGATATGATCCTGACGCAAATGTAACACCTAAGAAAAACACTTTATTCAATGCACGATAAAAAAAATTGGACTAAAACTTGATCGGATAACCCATGATTTAACCATTCTGTTACCTTCTTGTTAAACCTCAGTCACACTTCGTGTATAACTTCTCCCTATATTTGTTTCAAAATTATCTATTTCATACCTCAATTTCAACATCTTAGAGGGTGGATAAAATCTCTTAAGATAATCTTTAACTCATTTTAATTGATAATCTACCCTTAGGGTAATTCGCCAAGACATGTGGTAGCCTCTCCGGTCAATGAGAAAGAAGACAACCTCAGCCGGACAGACTCTTGCCTCATGTTTCGCATCTTGAATGGAAGACAAACTTCCAAAAAATTTCTCAAATGTTAGTTTGAATCCTCCACCACTTTTTCTCTTAACATGCCCTTCATTGGTAGTAGATGAAGCATTGGAATAGTCACTTGAAACACAACATTCCCCACCTTCGGTAGTAGGCGAATTACTCCAGTTACACCCAACTCCATGGGTGCTTCCTCAACAACAAAATCATTTGCAAATTCCATGCCATTAATACTTTCGTCTTCACCCACCTGGTCCATCTTGCCCTGTTTTGGTAAGCAACAACACAAAACACAAAGTAACAAGAATATAAAATGCACACAAGTTTGAATCTAGGAATTAATAAAAGACGAGCGTTAATTCATAGGGTTAAACGACATAGTATATGTATTAAATTCATAGGAAAATACCCAAATATCCTTAAGAAATAAGTGTCGAATGACCCTACAGTTAGGACCTACAAACCGTAGAAATTCCTACAGACCGTACTGGTCAACCATAAGTTGAGTTTCTGGGGCCTAAAATTGGAAAAATTCCTAAGACACCTTTCTCGAGACCGTCTAAGTCCCTACGGTATGTAGACCCATTCGTAGATCTCAATTTTAACCCAAAAATTTCACTAAGTCTGAGACCTTTCTACGAAACCATCTACGACTCGCCAAACATTCTACAACTCGTCCTATTCATTCATAGGTCAAACTTCAGAAATTTAAATTTCTCAAATCTCAACCTCATTTCTACGAGTGTCATCTACGACCCGTAGAAAGTTCTATGAATCGTAGACTGGTCTCGTAAAACTCAACCAGTAGCCAAAGCGAGACCCTTTTCAAATTTGGCTTTCCAATTTCTGAGTTGTTACAGGATATGATGTTCTGGTATCCTCATCTCTTTCCTTTCACTTCTACTCTAGCTTGAGGTATTAGTTCCTCATGGTTTATTCTTTCAGATTCATGTGTTTTAGTCATTCTCATGTTTCCATATGCATGCATGTTCATTAAAAACTGGACTTTGATGTTATGGTTTAGCTTGGGGTGATTCTCCATGTTTGTGTATTATGATGATATTTGTATTCATGTTGGGTTGTTAGTTTCTATCCTACTCTATTTATGCTAGCTTGAGTCTCATTCGAGGATGAATGTATCCAAGGAGGAGATATTGTCACACCTCAGAAAGTTTAAAGTTTGATTGGAAAGGAAAAGTACAGTTTTTGCACTAAGATAAGGGTCTACGAGACTGACCTACGGTCTGTAGAAAGTGCTACGGGCCATAGGAAGGAGGGAATAGTAGAACCTAGAGTTGAGTTTTTGAAAAATTTAAGTTTCTAAAGTTTGTCCTACGAGTGAACAAGATGGGTCGTAGTTAGTTTGACGGGCCGTATGATGGTTTCGTAGGAGTGAACCAGACTTAGTGAAAATTTAGACTTACAGTTGAGGACTACAGATGAGGTATATGGACCGTCGAAAGTTTGAAGGTCTATAGAAGAGTTTTGTGAAAAGAAAGGTGAAATTTAGGTTCTGAAGTTGGTTCTACGGCTTGACCAGTACAGACCATGAAAGTCCTACGGACCGTAAATTCAAACCGTAGAAGTCATCCGGCAGTTATTTTTGAAGGTATTTGGATCTTTTCCTATGCATTTAATGCCTATACTACATCATTTTGATCCTTATTCTAAGTCCAATAACTACCTTTCTATTCCTAATTCTGCCCAAACCTTCTCATTCTCTTAAATTCTCAAATCCCATCCAAGTTCATCCTCTCCAATTCTCTCTCAAAGCTTCAATGAAGAAAACTAGGGTTCAAGATTTAAGTCTCCTTCATCCTCCATTGCTTTTGGGATTCGATCATCAAGGTACGTGAATTCACCAATGTATTTAATTCATCCATTGGGTTTCAAAAGATTTTTAAGTTTCCAATTCAATTTCATCAAATTTGGTTAGGGTTTCATCCAATTCTCCATGGGTCTTAATTATTGTGATTCAATTATTTGATTTTAGTCTTCTTATTAATAATTTGATTCAATTACATGTTTTCCAATTGATTTCATATGGACCAATACATTATTTATGATTTTGACTATGAATTTATGAAGGTGTGAGTTTATGAAGAAAGCTATTAACTTATGAATGATGATTTATGAAAGTTATGCATGATTTATGAAAATAATGTTTTATGAACTAAGGTTTCTTTTAAGATAAACACCTATAAAATTATGAAAGGTTTTCTCACATATTAAGAAATCATGATTGGTGAAAGGTTTTCTCACACAAGTATGAATCGTGATTTAAGGAGCTACTCTATAATAACTTAAGCTTGGATTAGTAACTAAATTGTGCTTTTCCATTTTAGATGATATGTTTATGAATATGACTATTCCGTTGGGATTTTACTTAGCACCGAGAGGATATAGAGATGGAGGTTCTCCCGTTAGTAGTGGTCGGGTCTCTAGTAGTAACCTTTTTGTCCCTAAATATGTGCCCATGTAGGATTTGTCTTAGAAAGACATAACTAGTGGATCCATCTAAGTTAGAAGTTCAAGGTCCTTGCCTTGGCAAGTAAGGACATTCATTTTTGGTATGGGAGCAAGACATTGGATTTCACGTTATAGCTCATGTGGTCTATCTCGGTTAATGATAATATCCAACCAAATGAGCTAAGTTACCTTCTAAGGCTTTCTGAAGTTTTTATTATGTTTTAATATGCATGACCATGTTTATGATTCATGCTTCTTCTTTCAAGGTATTACTGTGTAGATATGCATTCCTTTATGTCCCCTTATGATATGTTTTATGCTCTTAAGAATATCCCTCATACTTAGTACATTTCATGTACTAATGCATACTTTTGTCTACAGTGTCTCATAATGTAGGGTCCGACGCTTCTCCTCCTCCTTCTTGTGGCTAGATACAGATTGCTACTTATTACTTTGATTTGGTGAGTCCTCATACTTCGAGGGAAAGACCATGAAGAGTTTACTTGTTGATATCATTTACTTTTGAGACTTTGTACATGGTGTATGGGTTACGTCCCAACCATTCTATTGATGTTTATAAAGACTTGTCAAGACTATGTGTAGACTTCTTGTCTTATGCCAGACTCTTCTATGATATGAGATTTTCTATTTTAATTCTCGTATTTTCTACTATATTATGTTGTATGTATATCAAGTGGCTTGTGTAGGGCCTTTCAGGGTCTTGTACACCATGTCACGTCTAGGATATACTTGGATCGTGACATTGATTGATGGAAAGTAATCAAATAGTTTAAATAAAATAAATAGGAGAATTCACCCAAAAAAAACTCATTAAATTAAACTTCACAAAATTTTTTAAAAATATAAATAATATGAAAGTGATATCTCAACTAAAATTAATAAAGATGCGAAATATCGCTTGTAGCGACAAATCTCATGGCATAGTTGCATTCAAATATAAGTAACAAAAAAACAAAAAAACAAAAAACAAAGAAATAAAAGAAATTTATCACCCTAAAGAACGAGACTGATCTTATGGACCAAGTTTAATTCGTTTTTCACTCACTCACAATCTTACTTCAACACCATAAAGAATATGACAAATCTTTGCTACATAAATCACATTGTGGGGATTCCAAAGATTAATACTAGAGGTGATAAATAAATTTACAAAATCAAGATAAGGAAATAATTGCACACCTTCTATTCTATTATAACGTAGAAGAGTGAAATAGATTTCTTAGATGATCACAATCCATGTCATCTCTCCACTCCTCACAACATTAGGAAATCCATATATTATCCATCTCTATTCAAGATGAGTATTGGCATCTTTATTCATCATCTTCGTCTCCGTCTATCTCTGAGATTTTGAGAGAATTATTCATCTAGCTATTTAGAATGTTGGGTCTAGAAAAAATAAATCATAGGTGGTTAATTAATTAAATTGTGATCCACATGTAAAAAAATTATTACATAAGTTTATAAGTAATCCTCTAGGTTTAAGATTAAAATATTTAAGTGATGCTTCATGCTTCAATTAACTTTTTTTTCATATAATTAATCTCAAACATGATTTCTAATGGTGTTTAAAAATAATAAATTATATATGGATATTTTGAATAAAGAAAATAAATATGGAAACAACGAAGAGAGAAAAAAAATCACCCTAGCAACTCCTTTATTCCACTATTATCATATTGTGTATATAAATACATGACTAAATCAATCAACAGAAGTATAAATGAAAAACAAATATGCTTATACGCAAAATCTTGAAGGCACGATAACACCTATCATACAAAAAAAAAAACTCTTCAACCACCCTCATTTTAACTAGGTTTCGATTAAACAAATAAATACACACAATCATACAAAAGAACATATAACTAGGATCTTATATACATGCTTCCCAGTCTGTACATATATTTAATCTAAATAGAATCATGTGAACAATCTAAACACTTATGACTAAAAATTAAAATCAAGTTACCAAAGTTAAGCATTGTTTTAAGAATTCATATACAATCTAACATATATAAACCATGGAACTATTTTCCCACTATAAAACTGACAAATGTTACATACAAATCAAATGATCAAGCTACTATTACTGTTTGTTCAGGCCAAATTGGAGTTGAATAAGTCATTTATGTTGGATTAATTTCTATAGGCAGAATGTCTATGTAGGGCATATTATTTATTATAGGATTTTCAAATTATATAAAATTAGGCAAATAAAATATGGTTATCAATTATTCTAATTTTGTAAAGAGTTGTGCTTACATTGATTATAAATTATATAGGTATAAACACCCAACATAAGTTATGTTAATTCGTTTTAAAGATCTTAATCTATTATGGCTGAAATCACACAAAATATCACATGAAGTTAGACCAAACTCCTTTCATTTTTATTAGCTAAATGACAATATGTTAGGCTATGAGAGGTAAATTAATATAAAAGCTTAAATAAAAATAGATCCTTCTACGGTTAAATATTACTAGCGTTTAATAAGCACATTATAAGAATTAGATCATTGAAAATATATAAATTAGACTACATTGATTCCAACACATGATCTTAACTAGATTTTAATGATACAACATCTAAGTTTATAGGCATACTTCAATGCCTCAAGACTGATTCATTCTTAACGTTAAGCACACAAAGAAAATCTTGAACACACAAAATGATAAAATGCAAAACTGACCTTTTATGCTTCTTTTAAAGTAGAATGCTTATGATATTCAACGAATGCTAATTTAAACTTGACCATGTTACATAAAAATTGTATACTTTACATAAAACTACAAACCACAATAGAAAACTACATTGAAAAATACTAACCAATTGAAGAATATTAGAATGATAACAAGGAAGAACAAAAAATCCACTTGATCAAACACAATAAACTAACAATAATTTGAACAACCAAATAATAATCTGGATTCGACATGTTAAGATCACAAAGATGCTCAAAGATTTTGGACAGTGTCATAGAGACTTAGAAAGACAAGTGTGAAACATAATGTTTTGTTTTGTCTTGCATTCCGCAAAATAGAAACAAAATCATAAGAAAGGAAATGATATAGTAGAGAGCTTTTATAGAGCAAAATAATGCTTCCTAGTCTTTTTAAAGTATGTTTTGGGAAAAATTAGTTCTTTGAGATTTGAGATTGCAGTATTTCTTTTAAGTCCATACAGTAAAAAGAGATAGTGCATATATATTGTATAAATCAAACTAATTCTTCATTGTAATATTAATATAGAAAATTTAATCAATGAGGATTTTGAGGATTACTTAAACTAGGAATAAATGGATTAATATAATTATTTAGCATAGAAATGTTTGGGGTGATATATGTTAAGTGGGGGAAAGGTTTGGAGTCATTAGATTAGTTGTAATAGAAGGATAAGATTAAAAGGGGATTGGGTCGGGCCATTCGAATAGGCCTAATGTTTGTCAGGCTAAAAAAAGGGAAAATTACGCGGTTAAACAAACTTATACTACTTAATTACTCATCATAGCTATAGTTTGCTATAATTACCACTCGTGACTAACATTATACATTAATTACGTGGGCTGACTTCGACTTTGTATAATTAGCCACGTTTGTATATGTATAATTCGCCATAATATACAAATACATATGTATAATATACAATTATCTAACCGATATACATATTCAATTCACCTCTCTCCCACTCTCTGCCCTCTCTCGCTCGCCTCTCTCCTCCCTCTCCCAATCTCGCTTGCCATATATACAAATGCATATGTATAATATACAATTATCTAACCGATATACATATACAATTCACCTCTCTCCCACTCTCT
>JAJONR010010488.1:0-23205 GCA_029582245.1 Solanum etuberosum
ATATCTAAATTTTGGCTTGTTGATTCTGGCGCTTCCAATCATATGACCAACTCAACTAATATACTCAAAAACATCCGTGAGTATAATGGTCCAACACAAATTCAGGTTGCCAATGGTAGTAATTTACCCATTACCAAGGTTGGGGATATTACTGAAACTTTCAAGAATGTTTTTGTATCACCAAAGCTCTCCACTAGTCTTATTTCAGTTGGCCAATTGGTAGATAACAATTGTGATGTGAATTTTTCTCGTAATGGTTGCCTTGTGCAGGATCAGGTGTCGGGGACGATAATCGCGAAGGAGCCTAAAGTTGGAAGATTGTTTCCTATACACTATTCTATTCCTCGTGTTCTAGCTTTTGCTTCTACCACTACTAAGAATGAGGTTTGGCATAAACGTCTAGGACATCCAAATTCAATTGAGTTGTCTCATTTGTCCAATTCTGGTTTATTGGGAAATAAAAATCAATTTTCAGCTGCTTCCTTTGATTGTTCTACTTGTAAATTAGACAAAAGTAAAACTCTTCCTTTTCCTAATTTTGGTAGTCGTGCTGCAAAGTGTTTTGATGTCATTCATAGTGATGTTTGGGGCATTTCACCAGTTATTTCTCATGCTCATTTCAAGTACTTTGTGAAATTTATAGATGACTATAGTCGGTTTACATGGGTGTATTTTCTTCGATCTAAATCTGAAGTGTTTTCGATATTCAAGAAATTTTTGGCTTACGTTGAGACTCAATTTTCCACATGCATCAAAATATTAAGATCTGATTCTGGTGGAGAATATATGTCTCATGAATTCAATAATTTCTTGCTTGAGAAAGGAATTGTATCACAATGCTCTTGCCCATATACGCCACAGTAAAATGGGGTTGCTGAGCAGAAAAATCGTCATCTTTTAGATGTCACTCGTACTTTATTGATTGAGTCCTCTGTTCCATCTAAATATTGGGTTGAAGCTTTGTCTACTGCTGTCTATTTGATTAATAGACTTCCATCTAAAGTGTTAAATCTTGAGTCTCCATATTATCGTCTTTTTCACAAGCATCCTAGCTATCATAGTTTTCAGACATTTGGTTTTGTAACCACTCATCAGATTGATGTAGAGCATTGATGCAGAGGCATATTTTGGTCAACTGGACAATGAATACTGCCAAATTTCTGCAATAAATCAGCTTTTCTTAAACACCCCAACCAGTGTACCTAAATAAACATATTTCATGTGCTACTGCTCATAAATTGCTTTAGAAAAACTAAGATAGTATTGTTAGACTTAACCTATGTATTTTTGGATGTCTGAAAATAAGGTGAAAAAGGAGGTAGTGGAGATTACTGCTCGCCACTGTTATTTATTGTGTAATGTTCAACCAATAACTCAAGTTGCAGCAGTTAAAAAGTTTATTCCCCTCTCTTGAGGAAAAAAAGAAGTTTATCTCTCCAAATGCAATGCAAGAATCTTAGCTATATTCAGTTTAGTTTCATTCCTCTGAACCAAACATAAAATAAGTCAGATATAGTCCTCAACTTTCAATTTACAGCCAAGATTTTCAGACCACTTTTTTAGTGTTATATAGGTTAATTTTAACCTAGTTCATATAAAGATTTCATTAGCATAAGGAATATATGCTGCATATATATGATAATTTCAACAAGTACGCGTTCTGAGACTCTACCTACCAGTTTTTACGCATCTTAGCTGCATAGTGTTTCCTGATTCGCTCCGCACGTGCATCAGTAATCTTACCATGATGTGAACAGGCATCAATCGCAATTACAGAAAGCTGGTAGTCAAAAGCAAGCACTTGTGCAAGATAACCCTACACCCCATGAACAGTCTAAGTAGAAGCAGATAGCAGAAAAACCAGATAACCCAGATGATTTTTCTCCGCTAACAGAATTACTAGAATATTTCTTTTTTTATTTTATTTTAATCAGGTAAGCTCAGAATTTCATTGATATTGGATCCATTAAATGCTGAAAATTACATCAGTGGACAAAAAATGAGTTAGCTCTTTCCCAATCAACCATCCTGTATGAATTCTAAGGAATTAACGAAGTCAAAAAATTCATTGAAACTATTGCATAGGAACAAGCCTGATAATTGTACAACACAGAAGGGGACACACCTGTCCAGCACCAACATCAACAACTGTTCGGGCTCCAACTTGCTTTGCGACTAAACTGACCAGAGCAGAAAGCGCTTCCACCTGCTTTGACAGTATTTTACCATTCTATCGTTCAGGTTGAGAAAATTAAACCCATACAAGGAATCTGCATAGTTGTCTTTTCAAGCTTAAGCTCAAATTAGGAAAAGCATTTAAAATCGAAAAACAACCTCTATTAAATACTTTGATCCATTTTGTCAAAACTTCTGAAAAATCATTATGTTCTTTCATTCAGGTTGAGAAATCAAAACACTAAAAGGAATATGCTTAGAAGCTCTATTGTGCATAAATTCAATATTACAAAAATGTTCTGCAATCACATACTGAGAGCAGAACATAGCTAGCAATGTAGGCCACTAGTAAAAGCTTGATGGTGAAAAAAACAAAAGCTTCCCGAAATGACCTGATATCAACAGGTAACATCATCAAAATCAAAAACTCGAAAGCAAAAAGGATAAAACAATGTTCCACAGATTTGTAGCCAATCAATTGAGCACAAAGATAGGTGTGTAAGAGGACTAAGCAATAATTTCATGCCTTACTTCATGCTTTTTCTTATGATTCATGCCTTGAGCTAAAACATTACTTAGTGAAGCTATGTGCATTCCTGAAAATTCCTGCAAGCAAACAGAAGAAAGAAAAAGTGAAATTCAATCCTGGCTGCCTTAAAAAATGGTCTTGAACGTTTTGAAGAAAAAAGAACTAATTAAAGGAAAAGAACATGAAAGGTATCACTAAATCCAAAAGGGCATGAAACTACCAATGGAAGGGGTCATCTAGCACCTTTCAAGAACTAATTAGACTTCAGACAGCAAAATATGCAAAATGAACCAGCTACAGCAGTAGGCTAAATATCCTTAGTCTAGTTATACAGATATCATAACCCAGAAGCCACAGCAACTAACCAGAAGAAATGCCACCAGTAAAGAAAGCTATGTGTACAAAACTTCAAATATGGGAAAAGCATGAGTAACAACAATGGAATTATATAAGTCGAAAAGCTCTAATGGTAATTCTATAACTACCATGTATCACAAATTTAAGAAAAGAATGAAAATAAAAATAAATATACCTGAAAATCTGCCTGTTCACGTGAAAGAGAAAGAGACCTCAGAGTAAGGATGAACTCCTTCAGTGAGCCAGGCCAGTGATCCTAACAACACAAATGAACAAAGTCAATTAACAAAGAAATATAGGTTATCTTACTGTCATAGATACTAGTTAGTTGGGAAACAAATTAAGTACTTTTTTCCTTCCATTTTTTTTCCTTTTAGTTCTGGATAGGTGACATTAAACTAAAGTATTGAGAATCTTTATCCAAGTGTTTTCTTTCTCTTTCTAAAAAAAAAAACATACAGCGAAAGGAATAGATACCACACTAGAAAAGTTATGGCTATATCTATCCAAATTACATTTGATAGTTAGTGGCCAATAATCAACAGCAACAACAACAATGATTACACCTCAATCCCAAACTAGCTGGGATCAACTATGAATCCCTACTAGCTGGGATCAACTATGAATCCCTACTATTCATATGGACCAAGCTACCAATACTCAAGCCAATGGAACTTTGCTATTTGTTGAACTTGTTACATCCAAAGATAAGCTCAGATACTAGTAGTGAGCAGTGAAAATATATGCTACTGCTTGACCCTCTGCAAGTAATTTCTCGCAAAAAATCTGAGATTCTTCTTCCTGAAAGCAAAGCTGCAAATGAACCTCCTAGTAACTCTACACTTTCTATAACCCCAACTAACCACACAAATTCGAATTAGAAATGATTTATTAACAGGCAACAGAACAATTAATCTAAATACACATGAGCTTAACAATATAAAGTGTAAAGCAAAAAACATAGTATATACTTATAACTACCTGAACCACACCAGAAGGAATCCGGAGAAGATTTCCAACCGACTCCTTCCGTAAACAATCCATCCATTCTTTATCAACAGCTTCCCATAGTCTATCCTGCATACTCACAAAAAATTTCAAAGTTCTACACATAAGATATTGAAATGCTATATGCGAAGCATAAACAGTCGCAAACATAGCTCAATTAAGCTTAATTCACAGATGTGAAGTGAATAGAAGGTGAAGACCTCGAAAAAGTTGACGACATGAGCATCTAAGAAATAACGATAAGGTGCAATGAAGTTGATAATTGCATGGATCCATTCTAGGGTTTCACTTGCAGTGTTGCAAGAATACTTGAACTCTTCAGCCATGGAGGGAAGATTTGCACTCTCCCGCCACAGTTACCTTAAGCTCAGATTGCTGGTGAATTCAGTTCAAGTTCAAGTGTAGGAGATACAATATAAGGCCGGGTCGTAAGGCTTATCAGCGCAAATATTTTGAATTGGGCTTGGATGTTATTGTGTGGCCATTTGGATCAGAATTATTAGAGCGGGCCGGTGTTGGTAGGAGTATGGGCCGTTACATAAGCTTATTAGGTGAAAAAATTGAATAGGTTAGCCACTTTTAGGCTAAAACGTTTAAGGGAAAATCACCATTTGTTTTGTAGGTAAGAAATAGTCGAAATTTTAATAATTTTTTGAATAGGAATAACCGTAGCTAAATACGAAAAAAAAACTCTAGCACATTATGCTAAGAAACTATTACAATTGAAATTCCATCACACAAGGTTAGAGTTCGAAAAATGTTTTTTAAGTGAAACTCTAGTATTGTGTGTGTGATAAAGTTTGAAATTTTTACAAGTAAAACTCTGACATACAATGTGGAGTTTGAAAACTCCTTTTTTTGTGAAAATCCAACAAAATATGATGAATTTTTACTCGTGAAACTTTAGCATAGTGACATGGACTATCTAGACTTTTAACTTTAGTATTACTTGTTTCAACTACTCCCTCTGTCCCAAATTGCTTGTAATTTCAACTACTCCCTCTATTTTAATTTTGTAAATTGTTAAATAATTTAAGACATATTTTTAGTAATATGAGATGGGGGAATAATATATAGAAAGTCTAATTTTGTTGGAGATATGCTAAATGTGAATAAAGGTGGCATAATTTGTTTATAATATGATTTTGATGTTCTGTATTTGTATTGGAATCAAATTAAATACGTACTTGTGTCGAGAAATTTCATATTAACAGTAGAACGCTTTATAATAAAGAAGATTACATAACCAAAATTAGGAAGGGAAACTTATGGGTAAGAATATCTATCCTTCCATCAAACAATTGTTGATAATACACATTGGGTAATACCCTATGGTTAGGAAGAACCTCCAAAGACCAAATAAAGGAAAAGCCAAGAAGTGAGAGTGTTGCAAAAGCAGATGCACAACAAAGAGACATAAGAGTACTTTCAAGTTACAACTCATAATAGCACGCCAGAAATTGCAACAGCACAGCACAGCACAGCACACAGTAGGAAAAAACAGATCAGATAAATTTAGGCAGCTTTAAAGCTTTCCCCCACTACAAAGTAGTATGTACTACCATACAAAATTATAGTATATGTTAATATGTATAAAAGTTCTCAATCGTTATCTACTTTTACTTTTTTCTTCAACAATTATAGCTTATACACTGTTTACTCAACTAACTAGTTCTAATTGTACATCTCTCTGAAAGCTTCCTTTCCTTTTCTTATTAAATTTTAAATCAAGAGAGCAAGATTTTTCTGTTCGACTAGTCAGTCTCGTACAGTTTGATTTATATATATAACATTAAATGTTTATTTATAATTCTACACCTTATATATACTATACCTATTTCAATGAGATTTCGTGTGCACAACCAATATTCACAGGGTCTTCCTGTTGAATTAAGGTCCACGTGGCCATTTACCACAATCCACAAGTACTCAAAATTTACGAGCATTGTGTGTGTACGTGTACGCGCCGCGCACATCTCCTTCCATGCCACTCACTTTACCATCTCCAAGGCAAAGCTAGCACAGTGAAATCAAATGGTCGTTTGTCTTGTTGAAAAATTTGAACTGTTGTTTGTTCACTGTTTACTGTTTTTGTTTTTAGGACTGTTAGCTGTATGAGGTAGCTAGCAACAGCAATTTGTCGTTTACAAGTCACACTTTGGAATACCTTACCTTTCATATTCATTTACCATTGTGGATGTGACCACTCACTTCTCTTAACATTTACCATTGCTTTCTTTAACTTATTCAAGAACCACGCTTTTCAAAACATTTAAATACGTACAAAAGTTTTTTATGTGGAACGGAGTAAAAACTACAGCTTATTACGATGTGTAAGATATGTCTCAACTTCACTAACTTTGAAGAATAATTTAAGGTTACAACTCATAACCTAAGGAATAATCACCAACAATCAACTCAACTATGAAAACTATTTCCAAAGACTACTCTAGAAAATTAATACAACTTCAACAAAGCATATATATATACCTAACAAACCATGAAACTCATCCCACTAGGTTCTTTAGTTCAATAGCTATGATAATAATAAGTAGATCAACTTTCATTTGGCTTAGAATCATTTTTAATGTCATACGTTATGGAGTAATAATAATTAAAAATATATTCAGATAAGTGGATGCATGCACTATTTGAGTCGTTGTTCCTCTGTGGTGTGTAGCAGAAGAGGGATGAATGTTGAATTTTGTCGTGATAGATGCATGGAATTTTATAAATTGGGTCGATGGATTTTGTAGACGACCGAATATTTCCAAATCCCACTATTTGTCCTTAATAAATTAGCACCCACATCAACATCACTAAAGTACTAATATCATTATTTATTTATTTATTTATTTACTTATTTATTGAGGTAAAAGAGAATCTCGTGAACCGACAATTTCATTAAAATCACGTTCCTAATAAATATACTACTATTATAATTTACCATCAAAGTTACTTATGAAATAATAAATATCCTTCGTTTTTAATAAAAAGTCTCGAATTCAAATGATTTTATCCTTTAAAAAAGGAATTTGAATTAGTTAGGATTTGAAATGTATGGAACAACATTGACTGGAAAATTTAACAAAAGTATAATTTAAATATTGTAATATATCCAATATCTTGAGTAACTTCTTTTATAATTTAGTGTGATACAAGCATGTTAATTAAAGAGGTGATATATTTTGTTTTAATTACTCACAAATAATTTTTTGAAAATATCATATATATCAAGATAGAAAGCAGAATAATTAAACCGAGATAGAGAGGGTTTAAGACTATGAAGAAATAGTTGAGCATATAATTTTGTTGTAGTAATTAGTTAATGATAGCATATCTATGGGCTCGGGTGTTATAGATTCCAAATTAAAAGTCTAATATATATATACAATGAACAAAATATGAAAAACATACATATATATGAATTGAGTCGAGAGTTATTTTTTGAAAACAATCTTTCTACCTTTATAAGATAGAAGTTAGCTAGATGTGCATACACATTATTCTTTTCAGACCTCGCTTATGAACTTACAATGAATATGTTATTGTCGTAGACAAACTAAATGAACAGTAAGTGTTAAACCTTGAGGTAATTTAAAACTTTATCATAATCATAATTAAAAAATTCTGATGTATACATTGAACAAATGTGGAAGACATACAAAATATATGAATTGAGCAGTGGGTTGTCTTTCAAAAAAAATCTTTTTAGCTAGATATACGTAGACACTATCCTTTTCAGACATCGCTTATGAACTTACAATCAAATATGTTATTGTCGTAGATAATTATATGAACTATAAGTGTACTTAAATCTTGAGGTAATTTAAAACTTTTATCATAAATCATAATAAAAATTAATTTATTCAAATCTGAATGAGAAAAACTCAAGTATGACAAAAACCAATATTGGCTCATTCCATTCACCACAAGACAAATATATTGCATTCACCCAAGACATTTCCTCAATCTATATGTCTCCTTTGGAACTAAGAAAGAGACACTGTATATATTAACAACTCTCCTATTGATTTTATATATAAAGACAGACAAATTCACTGTGCAACCATATTATATAATTAAGAATGTAGACAAATCAATACATTATATTATTAAGCAAAGGTTAAAGAAAAAGAAGAAAAAACAAAGGTATGGTTGATAAAATTAAGGCAGGCTGCAGGGAGTTTGCCTCACTGTCTAAACTAAACAACAACTTGAGCATCAGCTTTTTTCAATTCTAATATTTGTCTTTGGTTTGCTCATTAGTTGTTTAAGTATATACTAAGTACATGCTAATCCACTAATCTCATAATTAAACTATTCTAATATATGTTTTTGTTCCCAAAACACCTTTTCTCAGTTACTAATATTTTTCAATAATTTACACAGATTTTATTGATCTTTGCATGTGCACCTCAAGGTGAAGCCCCACTCGCTGGCTCTTTCCTTTACTCATACCCGATAGATTAATTTTGTTACTCGATTAATTTAAGTTCGTGTCAGTTGAAATTTATGGGTTAGGTAGTTCATTTGGGTGCTGCTATTTCATATATATCTATTGTTTTTAAACTTTGTGTATGTCTCCCTACTTTAGAACAATTTTAGATATGTTGTAGTATAAATTTCTATTTGAAATCAGAAAAAGAAAAAAAAAAAAGGATGAAAATCATCCAAATAGCAAAAACAAAAAAGAGACTGAATTTCAAACAAAAATGGAAGAACTTCAATTATACGTGCTTGAACTTTAGCTAAATAAAACTTCAGACACCTCATATTTGAAATTATTTTGAAATAAATAAGACTTGCAATTTTTTTTTTACATATCACGAGTATGGCATAAGTGGTGGACCTAAGATTTGTGCACATCAATCTATAATTCGTTGAATGTAGATGAATATATAGACGGAAGATAATATTTCCCTTTCGCATATAAACCATAATTTGATAATTGACACCAACTAATGACTGAGGTAAAGCACTCGCTATCGAAAGAAATCACTTGATTAGATATGATTTTGAGAAATGGGGAATTTAAGAGGTGGATGAATGATGATGACCAAAATGCAAACGAATATTGGAAGCTAAGGCTGCAACATCGACTACTGCGACAATTGTATAGTAAATGCTACGGAGAATTGGTTAAATTTTCTTTCTGCATCACTTTTCCTTTACTGGCACTACAAAAGAACCTTTAGGCTGCTCCAGTCTCCACTAACACTATGCTACCTAAATGAATAAATTGGGCAACACCCACTAGATCTGCACATTGAATGTCAATATCAAAATTCAATACTCTCTTTGACACAATATATATTAAAGGGATTTTTTCTAAATTTTAGAATTCGTAATCTCAAAATTTTAGTTTTACCTTGATTGGTTAGAGCAAATTTTGGTATTGCCAATGTCTAAAAAGCACTGATATCTGAGTGAGTAACCCTATGAGTCCATTCTAAAAACCATTGGTCAAAATCAAGCAACTTATCATGGAAATTCCAAGCAGATAGAATAGAGTAACCAACTTGAAATTTGTAAAATTTTACACTTTCAATACAAAGAAAAATTGACTAGTAATGAGGAGCGAGATATATATATATTGCGTGTAACCTTCAAAAATATTTTTGTACTCATAGTATCCTAAAGAATCAGACATATATTTGGCAAGATTCTAAAGAATTCGAGCAACACACATTAAAAGTGGACAAGAACGGTGAAAGGATCCAATCACTCAATTGGCGCTCTCTACGGTCAGAACCTATAGCATTTAAATTCTGAATTGATAAAGAAAAAAAGGAATGGTCAATTTATTGGAATCAAGTGGGACACTTCCATCAATTTACATAATTTAGATTTTAAGGCTTATATAAATAGGAAGATTATAACAAAAAGAATGGGGACATGAAATGAAGACAACGACAATAGAAAGAACTGTTATATCTTTATCTGATTATTTACACTACAAAATTCACACATACATGGACCTCTTCAGCTCTTCCCCACTTTTTTCTATCTTGTCTTCAAGTAGAAGAAGAATTGTTACTATTTTGGATTAACAAATTCCATGTTATATTACTTGCAAAAGCTGCAACATGCTGCCACAGGGTGAAAATTTTATCCTCACTACTTTGTTAACTCATCATATTGATTTAACATAAATATCAAATTCGTGTAAGGTTATTAGCAGAAAGAGAGAGGAATTGAGTGTTGAGTAGAGAAAGGTGTTCTCCAACAACATTTAATGGACTGTAGATGCACAGTTTCCACAGGCTAGCACCATATATGTATCAATCATCCAATCTTTACAAGCTCTTTTTTGCGTTTTTAAATTATACCGAATATATTATTATTTTTTATTAATAATACATACAGGTCCTTATTAAGTGTAGTAGCTAGGGGATCAGACTGACGTGCAAAAAACAGATTGATCAGCAAAACCTGCCATTTTCTCAGTGTGTATTCAAAAACAAAAAAAAAAAACTCAGCATTTCCCAAATTTCAACACGAAAAAAGTTACTAAAAGAGAATAAAAAAACAAAAATGAATAACATTAGGAGAAATTATATTTCCAGTAAAGCATAGCAGAGAAAGATGCCAATGCATGTCACGTTACCTTCTTCCTTGTGCCCAGAAAATGCTACAGTGATCTTAAATACCATCATAACGACCATCCATGGCGCGTGGTTATCAAACGCTTTTAGCACACATAAACATAATATCTTGATTCATGATTCATTCAAGAATGAAAAGAAAGGGATGAACTTTTAGGAAAAGTATAACAGAGATTCCCATAGCTTTCAGGTACAAGAAATATAATAATAATACTCCATTAATAAGACTCATAAAAAAAACAATTAAAATTCAAAAACATTAGCTTTCAACATCAGAGTTAGCAAAGAAGAAGAGAACAATGGAAGTAAAACAAGCTAAGAGTTGCCTGCATATTTACATGATTTTGTTTTTTCTAAGCCTGTAGAAATCTGGAAAAATTGCATGAAAAAACCCCCTCAAAAATCTAACGGAAAAAGGGTAACCAAGTTTCTAGCCTAAAAAACTTTCATTCTTTGATGCGATCTGTTCTGGGTCTGATGTTACTGTGATGGTGTCCTGCTTTGTTTCCAGTTACAGCAGAAGATGAAGATGAAGAAGAAAACAGAGGAAATCCGAAGACCCCTGATTTTGAAGAACCTCTAAGGGAACAAACGGGGACATTGAGAACAGGTGTAACACGGACATTAGCTGAATAAGATCTCTCCATTCCTCTGTGTTTATACCTGGGTCCACCATTGAAGGTGCTGGGACTGCTTGAACTTCTTTCTAGGCTGTGGAAAACAATCTTCCCCGACGAGTTCATGCGAGGACTATCAACAGAGGCTCCTCGAACAGTGGTGACAGTAGAGTCTGATTGTTTACGAACTGGGCTTCTGCTAGCTCTATTAGCAAGGGGATTATCAGATGATGACACTCTATGCTTCACAACTCGAACCCTGCGGTGATTAGAGTTATGATTTGCATTTCGAGAGAAACTGTTTGGTTTATCTGAATCAAGAGAGAGTCTAGGAAGATCATCGTAGTCATGGCCAGAAGAGGAAGACGAAAGGGATAAGCGAGAAGAAATTGAAACGGACTCTGTATCGGAGTCCTTCAACAACGGAAGGTGCAGAGACGAGTCTAGAGAAGAGCTTAAGGACTTTGAGTTGCGATGAAGGAAATTTTTCAGGGATTTATGAGCAGCACTGCTCGGTAACGACGACGTTCTCTGAGTTTCCTGCTTGGCATTAATGTTGTGCTGATTCTGTTTCTTCAAGCCTAAAAGCTCCCTCCATCGTGTAGTACACCTCGGTGCTTTCGGAGAGAACAAATAAGGATCCGCATTACAAATCTCATTTCTCATCCGAACTTGAGGTGTATCCGGCGGTCTTACACCAGCGGAAACAGCAGCCGACGTAGTAGCAGCAGGACGGATCATAGAGAGATGAAGCGGCACCAGCTTTCCATCGAAAAAAAGCTCATCAGCTGGCAGCATATTTACCGGATCTTCAAGGCAAAACTCAAAATCCCCCATATCTTTCGAAACTTCTGGATCTAATTCCTCCACCTTATCATCTTCAACACTCGTCTGCTTAGCTCCGGCAACCTTGGAACCTTCGCCATCCCTACTGAATGACATCCTTGGACCTAACCAACCATATGACTTGTACTTCGCAGCCGGAGAACAATCCAAAAACTTCTCCGGCGACATACCGATTTTGTTTACGCAAGCTGAAGCCATAATTTCCGGCGTACATACAAATAGAAAGAAACGTTAACGTAACGATTACAGAATGGAATATATATATAAAAAGAAAGAGTCAAAGATCCCAAAAATTATGCAAAAAGATGCAAAGTAAGAGAGTAGGTAGCTAGGGTTTATGAATAGCGTTTATAGTAGCGCAGCGCAGTGTATGTGGCGCTCCATTGTTTAGCAGTAAGCAGCAGGGAGACTGTGTCCCAGTGGCATTATATGTGAAGGGGGAGCACATAAATAGAAACATCAGAAACAGGTGTGGGTCCATTGTTTACAACAAATGGGGTGTTGACACGTGTAATATGGTCAAAGATTTAAAAAGCCCAAATCGATGTCACGACTTGGGTCCAAAAAGCCCAAACTGAAAAAGCGGGATAGTTTTGGGGATCATGGCGGGCACATTATTATTCGTTTTTATTTTTTTATTCAAATTTTATCTGAAGCAAAAATTAAAAAAATATAAAATAGGTAATTACCGTTGTAAAAGAAATTTAAAATATTTTATTTATTATTATATATATTGAGAGGAAGAGGGCAAAATTAGGATGGTTCGCGGAAGCAGATGCTGAACTGCGTACTGGTCACTTTGCCTGCTTTGCTTTTAATTAACTTAAATTAAATAATTAAGTAATTCATTAAGAGATCTCTTGGATTAGCTAATTAAAAGTAATTAGTAAGTATTAAGTGTTGTGAAACATTATTAAATGTTAGAAACTGATTTTATAAATAAGCATTTGATAGAAAAAAAAA
Source organism: Solanum etuberosum (assembly GCA_029582245.1). Lineage (NCBI taxonomy): Eukaryota > Viridiplantae > Streptophyta > Magnoliopsida > Solanales > Solanaceae > Solanum > Solanum etuberosum. Next base: position 13,104 of record JAJONR010010488.1, read on the forward strand.
ACATTATTAAGTAGAATGAGGGTATTTATGTATCTTCTTTTTACATGCTCAAATTATCTATGTCTCGTCTTTCTCATTTTGTCGATTATGAAGGTCACTCTCACCTTCTGAATAGCTTCATTCATGATCATATCTCTCCTATTATACACATTATACATGCATTCATTTCAACATTCTCATTTTTGTTACTTTCATTTGCATCGTCTATTCATATTGATTTGATCGTTACTTTACGTTCATCCACCCGGCTCCAATATAAAAGCAAACACTCTTATGTGGAGTAATTTTTATAGCTAACAGTCTACCTTTTTTGTTTTGTGCAAAAAGTTATGAGTTTCATTTGTTACGAGAAAGTTAGTTGTTGTTATGTTAAGATATTCCTTGAAGACCTCTCCAACTTGACTGCATTATTTGGATAAATACAACACTAGCAATTCTAGGTTACTGTTAAAAGTATACCTCGTTTACTTAAAACACATCGGATGTTTTTGGAACCTAGTTAAATAATTTAAGTGTACTACTCCCTACTTTTTATTTCATACATTGACTTAACACACTTATTAAGAAAATAATTAATGATATAAATATTTTATTAAATTATCCCCTATTAAATAATGTCTTAAAAAATAATTTAGATAAATAAGTATTTAATGTTGAAAGTAAAACATGGAAAAAAATTATTGTTTTTTTTATATGTTAAAAGTGATAAATAAAAATGAAAATCTATTTTAGAGAATAAGTAACAAGTAAAAGTGAACGGTGGGGGAGTATTTCTTATAAAGAGATTTGATATTTTTGAGATCTTTACGAAAATATTTAGTACAAATTGTAATCTTATTTATACAAACAACATATATCTAGTATAATTTCATAGGTAGATTTGAATCGAAATGGCTAATGTAAACATAGACTTTGTTTCTAACTTGTAAATGTAGAGAGATTGTTTTCGAACGAGGCCTGCCTTCGGCATCCCCCTCCTTGCGGTTAAGGTAACGACTTCGGGCATGGCCAGCTCCCATAATGGATCCCTCTTGTTCCTGTTTAGTCCCCTTCATTTCGGAAGCTCTTTCTATTGCTAATTTGTTTATTTGCTTTGTCAGGTGAAATACTCATTATACAAGTCTTGCAACTTGTTCATTTGCTTTTTAGTTTCGAGATCACTGTCTTTGATCACTATACTTTGTTCTTTCAAATTGATTAATTAATATAAAGTGTTGTTTATTGCTGCTAACCCCATGTGCCAAACTTAGAATAGAACAATTTGAAGATAGATAATCATGTTCTTGTTGTTTGATTTGTTAACAAGGAGTATCATAATAAGCTTGTTTGCTTATGAGGAAAATTTTAAATTTTCATGTGTTTTTTTGTTTTTAGATAGGAGAGGAATGTAAGATTATTTTCCATTTATATGGTTTCACGTGAAGGCTTTTGCTTTATTTAAGTAAACTACCAATTTTTGTCTTCACTTTTATGGAATAGACATTTTTCTTTTGTCATTAAGACATAAAATATTCTTCTTTTGAATAATCATTTTCTGGCTTCAAACTTTACAACTATATGAAAATATCACTTTTCTAGGTTCCTAGTTATGAGAAAATGAAATGTTTGTCATGGCTAACTTCAAACCTTATTTTCAGTGTTATATTTGTTGGAAAAACTTGATTTAATCCACACAAGATTATAAGTAAATTTATAAATAGCGATGAACACTTACCTTAATTCATTGAAAGAATTCAATTATAGAAAACACCTTCTTAAAATTAAGTCTAATTAGTTATTGAAAGATATAATACATAAATGTGTCATTTAACTTAGCATTAGTTGACATCTATGCCCCCTCCCCTCGACTTTGATTATGCACAAGTAGGCGTTTAAACTTGTATAAAGTTGAATAAGTAGACATGTGTGTCTTACCTGACATAATACAAATAAGTTCAAGTGTATCTCACTGGAAATATGATAGCTCTAAACTTTTCTCCAAGATAGGAATAACCAAATATTAAAGAGAGATAATGTTATGACTTTTGTTCGAGAGAAAAGTAAAACTCAAAGTTAAATATGACAAAAGAAAATCATGTCAAAAACCTAACACATGTACACAACTATATATAGCCCCTCAGGACCTATAGTGGAACACAAAGACAAATAGCCTGAAAACTAATAACACAATTACACAACTAATGAAAATGCAACAATATCTACTTATAAATTAGTTCTCAGAAGGTGTTGGGGTGGATGGAATAATAGTAGGGATTTGGGGGAATGATGGCATTGTAAATCCTGGAATTGTTGGAATTGATGGCATTGGTGGCATATTTGATCCAATTTTTGGAATGGAGGGCATATTAGGCATGTTTGGCATTTCTGGTATAGTAGGAAATTTTGGGTTATTGGTCTGTAATAGATCACGACTAGCTTCACTAAGTGCTAAGGAGATAATAACAATTATGAACATGCATGTGTATGTGCTTCTACCCATTTTTTTTAAATTTTTATTTGTAGTTGGAGTTGAAAAGATTTTGAGATGTTGTTTAATGGTAATGAGAAAGTAACTAAATGGATTAAGGTATTTATAGTGGAATATAATACTATTAGTTATTAATTTGTTGGTTTTGGTTATGACTTTTGATTGGTTGGTTTGGAAACTCTTGGTAGATTTTTGTTGATGTTAGATTACCATCACCTAGGTGTTGTATTAAATTGAACCAATTGTCAAGTTTTAGTTTCTTGGAGGACACCTATTCGTGTATGTGTGGTCAACTTTCTTGGTTTTAAGTTGAAATTAAATGGTTGTTATATAAACCACCTCATTAACTTTATCATAGATTTTTCATATGATTATTTTCGTGAATTCAATGAAGAATTTTACTTTGCCTCACTTTGTTGAGCATTAGGCTAATAAAGGACACATATCTTTTTCTATCTAGGTCCTAGTCTTGTTCTTTTAACATAAGAGTTGTAGAAATAACTTCTTAAACTTAAGACTTAGTAATTGAAATGTCACTTAGGACTTCATACGGTCTTTTAAAATCTTTTTTAAGATCGGTTAGCGAGAAAATTATTGAACTAATCAATCTTAAAGACTACGGCCAATATATGTATAACTAAGCAAATCTATTTATAGATTAATCTTCGAAACAATGATTTAGAAGAGACAACTCTATATCGGAAACATAACTTAAAAGTTAAATAGGTTCAATTATATTATTGTCTTCAATGTATAGTCATAAATATGTACGATTTTTTTAATAAAAAGAGAGTTGTGTGGCTGCTGGGATTCGAGCCCAGGTCTCCACGGCCACAACGTGGAATTCTCACCACTAAACTACAGCCACTTTGTTGATTAAATGGTTCAACTAACAATTTAGTATAAGTATATATTCTTTATATATCTTTTTTCCCCTTCTAAGCTAACATGTCACAATTGTGCAACTTGCTAGGTTTAGAATTAGGACATGTATATAGACGTGGATCCAAGATGCTAACTTTATGGATTTTTATCTCAAGTTAATATACAGTACTATGTAGGCGGCTTGTTTGATTAATCACGAAGAACAAAAGAATGAGTTTTGAAACTTGTGATCAGGAATAAGTCAGACATTTGTATAATTATAAATTATCTAATTAAAAATATAATTAGTACAACGCGATATTCATACAAATTTTCACATTTGCATATTGAAGGGTCTTTGAGATTCGTAAAAATGGTGACTCAAATTAGGATTTTTCATTATCGAATATATATGTCCCCTTGTGTTTGTTAATAGAGCATTCAGAATATTAAGGTACGTAAGAACATATCCTAATATTAGGCGTATTTCTTATGAGCAATTTTACAATTTATGTAATTTGTCTTTCAATTGTACCAAAAAAAAAAACGACGATCAAAAGTCGAATGATAAAAGTGTCTATCACAAATAATGGTGAAACACACGAATTTCGTAAAATTACATATAGAAATATGATGCAGCACATAACTATATATAGTCCCCAGGACGTACACACAAACTAATAACACAACTAATGGAAATGCAAATCATATCATCAACAAAACAAAACAGCACAAATAACAAAACAGTATAAATCACAATCCAATATACTTAGAATAATTAAGTAGACTAATATACTTAATTAGTTCTTAGGAGGTGGTGGAGTGAAAAATGGGATAGATGGAATAGAAGTAGGGATTTTTGGAAATGATGGCAGTGGTGGCATTGTGAATTTTGGAATTGTTGGAATTGATGGCATTGGTGGCATTGCTCCAATTTTGGGAAATGATGGCATGTTTGGAATATTTGGCATGCCTGGAATAGTTGGAAAACTTGGGTTATTGGTTTGCAATAGATTACGACCAGCAGCTTCAGATTTCCCACTAAGTGTTAAGGAAATAAGAGCAACTATGAACATGCAAGTGTATGTGATTCTAGCCATAGTTTTTCTTCTTTATGTATTGTGTGTGTAGTTAGAGTTGAAGTGTTTGAGATTTTGTTTGATGGTGATGAGAAAGTAACTATGGATTAAGGTATTTATAGTGAGAGTTTGGTTAAGATTATGATGTGATTATACAGTGTTAGTTATTAATTTGTTGGTTTTGGACTTTTGGTTATGACTTTTGATTGGTTGGTTTGGAAACTCTTGGAGGCTAGGGGTAGATTGTTGTTGATGTTAGTTTACCATCACCTAGGTGTTGTATAAAATTGAGCCAATTGTCAAGTTTTAGTTTCTTGGTGGACACCTATTTGTGTATGTTTGTTCAACTTTCTTGGTTTTAGGTTGAAATTAAATGGTTGTTAAACCACCTCATGACTTTATTATATAGATTTTTCATATGATTATTTTTGTGAATTCAACGTAGAAGTTCAATGTGCCTTACTTTGTTGAGTATTGGGCTTAACAAACTGAAAACAGACCATCTAGATGTGTTGTACTCGTCCTAGAGCAAATTCTTGCTTTAAGTAGATGGTAATATTTGATTTTAAGCACAATAGAAAGGATTATTCTCTTGTTAATGACCATCGTCAAACAAAGAGAGAGATCGAACAATATATTCGAGCAATCTTCTCACGGTATTTCAGAACCACCAATCACTGGTCTTAACATTTATAGAATCATGAATACATATCATACATTAAACTTGTAGTTGTAAAACAAAGGACACATCTGATGTAATGCAAGACAATTTAAAATATGTTTCTGAGCAGAATATAAGAATTAAGTTTCACAAAGATACACCCTTCAAATTGCACCTACAGGCCTACACTAGCTGAGCTGCTAAAACAGTCGCCACAAGTTTTCCATTTTATGATGTTTTGCTTTCCTGGGCAACTCAGACGTACTATGGCACAAGCTGACACCGCACAATTTTGACAGGTAAAAGAACATCTTTTCAGAACGCAGTGTGTTATAACCTCATGCATCAGACTACCTTTTACACCACAAGGCTGAATCAGTTCCAAATGCTTGCAATCAGAAGGAGATTTCTACGGGAACTGCGAAGGACATTTGAATCTTCTCCTGGATTTTGATCATGAACTGCCCCAAAACAACCACATAGTAACTGATTTAGAAGCTAGTCAATGACATAAAACTCATACACTTCCTTTTAGACATTATGAAGGCAACACTCAAAAAGATTTAGCTCATCTAAAGGTTATCACATGTTGCCTGCTCCAGTAATATTACACACTTTAATAATGCTCCAACTCACAAATGATTTTCTCAGCAAGCAATTGCAGCACCAAGATATTGAAACACAAGACAAAATGAGTACACTGAATTAATTCATTTGACACATACTGGGAAAGGTTAGATAGTAAGAAGTAAGAAGATATCATTGATTCCAAAGAAGGCTGGAAAAAGTTTATGTTAGCAGGCTCTACCTGTAGTCTGTTCCAGGTTTGGGTATCACTTACCATGCATGATATGCCTCCTATTTTGGACCCTCGTTGTCTTGTTTTACATGTTAAACTTCTCAACTTAGCCAAAACTACTGAGACATTTACTTAGAAACTACTGCTCTGAAGATAAGAATGGAGTGCTTATTCTTTTTCTTTATCGAGTAAGATAGGCATCTCAGAATGGGAGGTCAAGATTTACCAGTAACTTTCTCCACCAAACAGCGGAAGTAACCTGTTCCTCCTGCTTCCATAAATGTACAAACAAGCGGAGACTGTGTGGATCACTGGCTTATTGATGCTCAGCCATGTCTATCATACTAGTTTCTGATGTCCTCTCGGGGAGGAAAACTGTTGTTAAAAAGTAAGAGGTTCATAGAAAAATCAACTAATGCACTAGAATTGCGTGTTCTAGATCCTAACAAATGTGCAAGGGATAAGTAGATATGACCCGATGAACCTCGATTACCTTTTTGCATCAAAAGACTAGGAAATATATCACAAACCAAACTCCTATGTTAATTGTCTCCTAAATGTTCTCACTTGTGCATATCCAAAGTGAGGAAATTATATGTTCATCGAATACCAGAAACAGCATTACCTCTTCAATGAAGACTTATGGTTCTCATGGTCTCGCCCACCATCCCCTGTGGACTTCTCTGCAAAAAGATATAACAAAGGCATTAGTGGATATAAGCTTCCTTCAAAACGCTATTAACCCCGTAGAAAATTAAATTTCCAAGATAAATTGTGGAATTACTGTTCCATGGAACTTTTATGTCCTACAGCTTGGACATAATACCAAATTCATGTACAGAACTATTTGAAAGATTACACAAGTAAAGCATTCATACCGGAGTACAAAGTATTAAGAACCTGCACACATCCTAATTGAATTTCCATGAAAAACTTGACATAAGATGTATCAAGAAAAAAATAAGTGTACCATGTATCAAACCAGCAGATAATGTGTGGTCGATATTATCAAGACGCCTCTGTATAGACTTCAAAACTGAGTTCAATGATGTAATTCTTTTCCTAACACCAGAAATTCTGGCAGCATGCTGCATGATAAAAGGCAATGGGGCATCTTCCAGCAGCTTGTCAAGCTCTGCAGGTAGAAGCAGGACCACGAAAGAACAAGAAAATCAATCACATAAAAGCAGAATCTTTGATTAAACACCAGACTTAGCAGCCTGGATCTCTATTCCTAATAGCCTTTTTAATACTTTAGATATTATATAGAACAGTGATTTCCTTGCATCTGTAAAGCAGGTAATAGTTAGTGAACCCACGGCAATTAGATTAGTCTTGATGCAATCGACGTGTAGTAACAAAACTTAAGGAAATACAGTTTTACATCCATTTTTCAATGCAATTGCATGTCGCCACTAATAATCAGGCATAAAGAAGAATGGGCGACATGTCTACTTTACATAGAGAACACAAAAGTCTCACTGTACATACCAAAGGGAGAGGAAGGAGCTAAAAAATTATTTTGAGATATCTATTTTCTTTTTAAATGGTAAGTTAAAATTATTTCAAGATATTTAAACTCTCCTTTTTTTTCACACGCTGAAATATAGTCCACCAAGTTAATTTGACTTTTCAAAATGTAAGGAATAAAGATTGACCTTTTTGCAAGCAACAATGTTATTAGACTTCTGTTAATATCTACGAAAGCAATGTGTATTTTTTTCCTTTTCTTTTTGAAGCTTTAAGGTTCAATGAAAACTTAGAATATATCAAATAGCAACAGCAAAAGAGAAGAAGAATGTGATTGTATTCATTCTCATGGAAACAATGGTGAGCTGCAACTGAAACTAGAAGGTGCAAACAAAATTACATATACAACTATTGCCCCCCAGCACACACACACCCCACCCCTGGTGATTTCTCTAACATGAGAATGGTGTGATGGCATCTTATGCTCATCTCGACCAATCCATTGAACAACTTGCTACATTGCACAACCACATCTGTTTGGGCCTGCACATCATATTGCAGCTGGATTGTTACTCCTATGGCTCAACCATTCATCTATTCAGTTGGAAGATCCATCTTAGTAAAGATTATTTGGACTCTTTCTAAGATGTACGATAATAGAGCAATTTTGTTTGCAAATCGTCCTACTTTTTTTTTTAAATCCCTCCCTAGGATCTCCCACCCATTTTGCTCCATTAGTAACTCAAACCCACAGCTTTAGGGTTGAAGGTGGAGGGTTCTTTATCATCCGAGCAACCCACTCTTGTCAAGCTCCTACTTTATACTATTCAATAGCAATTGGTAACAAAAATGAAATGTTTCAGCCTAATAAACAGTAAATGAATCACTAACTCCAATTATACAGAGCATCAGAAATGAATGTCGAAATTAAGTCCAGTGAATACAATTAGAAGAAGGTGATGGAATGATACCTCCAGTGAGACGATCGAGAGTGGAAGAGAGCTGATCTTGACTACGAGAGGTGGCCGCAGCGCTGTCATCAAATTCCCGGATTATAGAAGATATTATGGTGGAAAGGCCCTTCGCTAAGGCAGAATTTGAAGTGTCGTTGTTGTCGTTTACGCCGCCGCCGTAGCCGTCGACAGCAGTACTGGCTGAGTCATGCTCCGGGGTGTTGCACGGTGGTTTTTCTGGGGCTTCGTTCGACATTGTCTTTTCCGGTACTCGTCAGCAGGAATGTCAAAAGGGGAAAAAAATTAAAAAAAATTGGCCTTAATTAGAGTTATTTGTTATAAAATATTATAGTGCCTCCAACTTTATAACTATTATTCTTGTAACCTTTCACTTCCATAACTTCATCTATTATATTCATGTTAATGTTATGTTTATGACTAACATTTTATATGTCTCTATGTTACATTATAAATAGAGGCATAAGACTTCATATTGTATACACTTGAAGTACACTTGAAAGAAAGAAAGTTATCTCATATTGTTCCTCTTGTCTTATATTCTTATTGTCTTCATCTTTATATTGTTCTTTTGTTCTGAAGTTTACAACACGTTATCAGCACGAATGTTCTACCATTGCAAGATTGAAGCAAAGTAAATAAAAGAAGGTAAAATAATTGTGTTTATTTTTCTCTCGGGAAAAGGTAAATTATTGTGAAATCTATTTTATATTTTACTTGTGAACAAGGTGAATGATTAATATTTTCACCTATGACTATATATAGTTTCTTTTGTATGTGAAACTTACTTTATATTTTATTTATGATTATGCTCACGGTTTTGGTTATTACATAAGCTTTTACTTTATTTTGTTTTGTGTGTGAAATATTTTGGGTTCACATGGAAATTGAAAAGGGGGTGGTGGTAGTGAGCAGTTTTATTTTAGTGTAATTGGAATTATTATTTTCTTAGTGTGCAATTGATTCTTTTGATTTATAATGACAATTGATCACTAGCTTAATTATTGTGCACCAAACATAATATAATATAATGCTATATGTAACTCTCTGTTTTGACAAGTTTAAGATATTAGTACATACTTTGTTGAGAATATTTTTATTGTGTTTCTTTTGTTCTATATTTATTTGTGCATGTTATTCACAAAGTGACAATATTTTTTTAAGGCCCAATAGTGAGTCCTATTATATTTGGCTTACTATGACATTGATTGAGGGTAAGACGGTGAATTCAAGTTTCACCGCACTAAGTGGTTAAGACATCGGGTTATAAGTTCTGGTGCACCATGATGATATGAAGTTGGGTTCAAGTCTCATCGATCTATGAGCGAAGACTTCTTTATATGGGTAAGACATTGAATTCAAGTCCTAATGCACCATAGTGATGATATGATGATGACTAACATAAAGTTGTATACTTTTGACTGAAAGTCATGAAATTTGCCCAATTAATTTGCTCCATTCTCTTATGTGAATGTGGTAGCAGTGTATAATATGTCTGAAAAATGACAAGTGGTTGAATGTATGAATATGAGTGTGGTAAAATGTTAATGATCATCATTGTTGTAATTAAAAGGAAGAACATTATGGGTTCTTAAGATGATCCTTCAAATGTGAAGGTAATTTTGTCCATCAAAGTGGTATGAAAGGTTATTGGGCACATTGTTTCTTAAGATGGTCCTTCAAATGTAAAGGTATTTTTATCCATCAAAGTGGTATGAAAAGATATTGGGCACATTGTTGTTGATGCAACCCAATTTGAAAAGTTTTGTAAATCCTCCATCAAAATAAAGG
>JAJONR010010489.1:0-14351 GCA_029582245.1 Solanum etuberosum
TTTATTTTGAAGTTATTATTTGATTTATTCATTTTTATTCATATTTATTTATCACTAACACTTTTACTAAGTGTCTTTACAGGTACCTGGAGTTGCTTCCCATTGAAACTATTCGAATGAAGTTCGAATTATACTCTTTATACATTTTTTTGTATATATATTGACGTTAGGCAAACTTAGGCCGTTTATTATTTTATTATTTTATTTTATTACTTGTGTATATTGCATGTTTATTTTACTTGTATATTTGTTTTTATCTCCTCCTCAATTTGAAAAAATGAATTTAGTCGGGACCCACAGTTGTGGATTTCGAAGGATGCCTAACACCTTCCCTTCGAAATAATTTGAACCCCTTACCTAGAATCTAATGGTTTCGTAGACAATTTTAATTGGTTTCCTAGTTTTTTCCTAAAATTAGGTGGCGACTCCTTTAAAACATCTTTATTCTTGAAATTCTTTTAAAATCGACTTAATCGATTATTTTTCGAGTCACCGCGACGTTTCGCCCTATTTGAATAGAGTAGGGATGCAAACACATATAAAAAATAAACTCCAATCACAAATAAAAATATTTTATTAATAAACATGCTGATACAATTTTGTTTTTACCTTGATTCTTCTCTCTTAATTATCTTCGCTATTCGAGGATTGTTATGTTAGAGTGAGAGTCTGTTTGGCATTATTGTTGGGAGGCTAGAAACACTTATTTTGAGAAAAAAATAATTTTGTTGAAAAATTACTACTAAAAAACTGCCAAAATGCGACGGACGGCGTCGCTCCAAAAAGCGACGCCAATTGCCACACTGTTTGTCACTTTTTAATAAAAAAATTATTTTTTAAATTATTTTACAAAAGGCGACGGACGGCATCTCTTAGTCCGTCGCTTTTTTCGCGGATTTTTGCGCCAAATATATATATAATTAATAATTAATTATTTAATATAGGTAGCGACGCAGTCCGTCGCGTTTAATTAATTTTAATTTATTAATTATTTTTTTAAAAGAGCGATGGACGGCATCTCTTAGTCCGTCGCTCTTTGGTCAAAATGACTAGTCAAACATTAAAGAAAAGCGACAGACAGCGTCTCTTAGTCCGTCGCTTTTTTGTCAAAATTCTGGTCAACTATTTTTAAAAAAGCAACAGACAAAGAGACGTTGTCCGTCGCTTTTCTTAAAATATCTTTGAGACAGATCGGGTATTGTAATTAGTGAATGAATTCGGGTTTTTTGATTTTAGGCCTAGTTTGAACTTGAGAATATGTAATTTGATTGTGAATTGAGATTTTTTTGATTTGATTGATATATTGTTAGTTAGTAAAGTGTTACTTTGAAGTTAGAAATTAGTAATTGAAGTGTATATATATGATGAATGTTTGAATGTCATGACTATATAGTGATGAATGTTTGAATGTCATGAATATATATTGACCGATGAGGTTTTTTTTTTAAATTAAAACTTGAATATCTATAACTAATTGTTAGATTAGAAGTTTATATATAACTAATTTTATAGATTTAGATATGAATTTGAATTTAGAATTTGAACTTGAACTTAGAACTTGAATTTGAACTTGAAATTAGAACTTGAACTTGAACTTAAAACTTGAACTTGAATATAACTAATTCTTGATGACCTTAATTAATTAGAACTTAATAATTGAACTTAATTAGAACTTTGAACTTAATTTATAATAACTTGAACTTAATTAGAATTAATAATATTAAATCAGATTGGAGTGTTCCTAATACGGCTATGGATTCAATGGTTGATCTTTTGGGTGAACTAGTTAATCCGGAGTTTAACATACCTAAGAACTTCTATCAAACAAAGCATTTGGTTTCCAAGTTAGGATTGACGTATGATAGAATTCATTGTTGTGTTAATGGCTGCATGTTGTTTTACAAGACTGATAGTGAATTAGAAAATTGCAAGTTTTGTGGACATGCTCGTTATAAGAGGACTCCAGTGGAAAGATGGTCCCAATTAAGGCGATGCATTATATACCTCTTATTCCTAGATTAAAGAGGTTGTATGCATCGATGAGGTCTGCCCTACATATGAGATGGCATCGTGAATATAGAAGGCCGCCGGGTGTCTTGTCTCATCCATCTGATGGTGAAGCATGGAAGCATTTTGATAATGTATATCCTGATTTTGCTAGTGAACCAAGAAATGTTAGATTGGGGTTATGTGCAGATAGCTTCACACCATTCTCTAATGTTGCTTCGCCTTATTCATGTTGGCCGGTGTTTCTTACTCCGTATAATCTTCCTCCTGAAATGTGCATGACCAGTCCCTACATCTTTCTAAGTTGTGTTATTCCATGTCCCTGTAATTCAAAAAGTTTGATTGATGTCTATCTACAACCATTGATAGATGAGCTCAAACAATTGTGGTTTGAATGCGTTTTGACTTATGATATATCAACTAAGCAGAATTTCGTTATGCATGCTTCTTTAATGTGGACTATTAATGATTTTCCTGCATACGGGATATTGTTTGGTTGGATGACAGCTGGAAAGCTAGCATGTCTGTATTGCGTGGAAATTAGTAAGGCATTCACTTTAAAGCATGACAGAAAAAATACATGGTTTGATTGTCATCGTCAGTTCTTGCCAATGGACCATGAGTTTAGAAAGATAAAAAATGCATTCAGGAAAAATAAGATTGAAAGTAACCCCCCACCTCCATTACTCACATGACATCAAATTTGGGAGAGAGTTTCTCAATTACCTAAAGTTACAGAAGCTTCACCTTCTAGACTTCCTGGATATGGTGTTGAACATAATTGGACCAAACAAAGCATATTTTGGGAGTTGCCGTATTGGAAGGACAATCTGCTACGACATAATCTTGATGTGATGCACATTGAAAAAAATTATTTTGACAATTTGTTTAACACAGTGATGGATGTTAAGGGCAAGACAAAAGACAATCCAAAAGCTAGAATGGACATAAAGGAATATTGTAGGAGAAGAGAGTTATGGCTGCAAGAATTACAAAATGGTAAAATAGTTAAGCCTAAAGCCAGTTTTTCATTCATATTGGATGAGAAACGTGAAATTTGTGAGTGGGTTAAAAATTTGAGGATGCCGGAGGGCTATGATTCGAATTTAGGAAAGAGGGCAGATATGAATGAAGGAAAATTGATAGGTATGAAAAGTCATGATTGTCATGTAATCATGGAAACTTTAATTCCTATAGCTTTTAGCCATCTACCCGAAAGGATATGGAAACCAATCACAGAGATAAGTCTTTTCTTTAAGGATTTGTGTTTCGGAAAGTTGTTGGAGAGTAGTTTAGACAGGATGGAAGAAAATATTCCTGTTATTACTACTAATTTGAAGAAGATCTTTCCATGTGGTTTCTTTAATGTGATGGAGCATCTTCCAATTCACCTTGTACAAAAGGCCCGCCTCGGAGGTCCAGTTCAAACAAGATGGATATATCCATTTGAGAGGTAACATTGAAATATTCACTAAGTAAAATAGTTAATCATTAAGTTTTTTTTTTCCTTTTTAAACATATATAGATATATACATGCATAAAAATTGGCAGTTCCAAGCAAACAATTAAGCAAAAGGGAAAGATCGAAGGATCAATTGTTCAAGGTCATATTGGTAGAGAAACTGGTGATTTTTATTCTTATTACTTTGGGAATGATGTGTCATGTAGGAGAAACAGGCTCAATCGCAATGATGAAGGTGATATTGATCCTTTATTTCCACCGATATCATTTTTTAATCAAAATGGTCGAGGATCTAAATAACGTGGAAAGCGAAGCTTCACTAGTATGGAAATGCAATCAACTGTGACACATATTTTGCTTAATTGTCCAGAGATTCAACCATATCTCAAGTAAGTGTTAAAAATATATTATCAAATTACATACTAATAAGTGTTCATTAACTAACAAAATATCTGAATGTACAATGATCAGCTTGTTCGTAAACACATGGGGTAATGAAGCCATCTATACGGAATTTTTCAAATGGCTAACAGAATATGTAAGTGTGCAACCTTATATTGAATCAATAAGTATTTAATAATGTATTCATGTTATACTAATTTTAAATAACAATATATAGGTTTACAATGAATGCTCAAATGTCGAACATCTTCAATTAGTGAGAGAAGTTGCACTTGGACCTGAATCGCAAATTTAGACAATAAGCAAAAGTAAGCCTATCAATGATTTTACAAATAATATTTTTATAAATAACCTATGATATATTGAAATTATATTATGATTTTTATTTCAGATAAGTATTAATAATCAATAATGAAGAAAAAAAGTATTATAATTACTATTTGAGAAATATCATTACACCAATAATAAAAAAATATGATTTTAAGCAAAAAAAGGTTCAAAAAAATAAATTAAAAACGCCCGGGACTACGTTTTTACGCCCAAGACTTACGTTTTTATGCTCGAGGCTTACGCCTCAAATTTAGAACTTACGCCTTATAGATCTACGTCTTTAATTTACGTCTCGAAGCATTTTTGGTACGCCTCGCTCCAAGACTCGCCCCAAAAACGTTTTTGAAAACACTGGTTGTAACTATTTTGTTTATTTAGAAGCATTCCTAGGTTACATTGGGAATTGAATATTTGGTTTCTTAAATGAATGTACCAAATGGCATTTCTTGAGCTAACCAATCTTAATCATGTACTATAATTGTAAGTGCACAATAGAACTCTATTATTTGCCAATTAGAACTTGCTAGACTCGTAGGTTAGTTGGTATAACATGTGATATCTCATAAGAAGGGCTAGAGATCAATTTCCTCTACCAATATTTTCTAGTCAAGTTTGTCGTATTGGACCAATCTAATACGATTTACATCTCAAAATAGCTATTATGGATTTCCTTGAGTCCAAAAAAAAAAAAAAAACTTTCATGTCTTAGATTCATTATCTTTTGGACAATGAAGCATGACTAGTAAAGGAATACTCTTTATACTAGTCTATATGGTATATCAAATCAAATGCCCTTATGTACAATAAGTAGCATCCAAAAACGAACCAAGTATCCCAATAAAATGAATGCAACAAGGACTGACTAACTTTTAACTTTATGTGCTATGTTAATCAATATGAAGGACTATTTGTTGGAAATATACTTGACAAGGATATTTGATGTAACCATTCAAAAAGAAAAGAAAAGGAAGGATCCTCCTAAATTATCATATGCATGTATATAATATTGGGGATCCATTGATTGATTGTAGAAAACATATACTTGCTCATAAGGTGACAAATCAAATAGTTGTACCTTCATGAAAATGCTAATGATCTGATACCAATATTTAAAGAAGAAGCACGCTCTATGTGTTATATCGTCGTAATATAAGAATGGACAGTTTCATCTTTATTTGTGACGAGAAAAATAAAAAAATAAACACATGAATATAAATCATTTTTGTAAGGCTCAAGCGGTCAATCCCTATCCCATTTTAATTATTTTACTACTTTTGATTTAGTACCTTTAAACAATACTAGCGACGCTACGGTTATGGTAATCTATAATGTGTTGTTTATCTTGTATTCCTTAGATACTTTAAAATAAAAAAATTTAAGAATTTGATAAGAAACAATGAAGTTTAAAGAGTATTTTCAAAACTAAAAAATTAAAACTAGTAGAGAAAATAGAATCAGAAACATATTAGAAATAATATACAAAATGTTTTTCTTTAGAAGAAAATCGAGCCCACTGAATGCACAGTGTGTCCTTAAGGGAATTCTTCTCCTCAAGTGTCCAAGGTTAATGAAATATATCCTCTGAGGATAGAACGATCTTACTCACCGGTGTATCGATACCTATACCCACGGTGTCAGCGAACCACACAACGACAGTAAAGTAGACTTAGAATATTAAATTTAGCAGTAGAAGAAAAAAGTTCAGAAAATTGATTGTTCCAAAATGAGAGAAAATTTCTATATTTATAGACAACCAAGAATAGTGTGAACAAGTGCTTATTGTGTCTAATCGAAAAGGTCATAACCCTTTGGAAAAGTCACAATCCTTCGAAAATGTCACAACTTTCCATAAAAATCACAACTCTTCATTTTTCATTCACATTTTTTAAAACCCATCAATTCTGTTTTTTTTTTAAAAACACTTTAAAAATGCAATGAACTCAGAACATAAATGTCTCTATATATAATGCATGTGTAGTGGAGTATATTATACAAAAGCATGGCTATTTGATAGCACATTCCGCTGTTCATTTTATTCTAATTTTTCTTTTTGCTGCAAAAAATATTTATACTACGTACTGAGTCAAAAGGTACATAGAGCTTTACTAATAAATAACATAATACATTATCTACAAGGAAATCATTGTTTAAATTTGCCAATCATAATAGTATAAAACAAGATGTCACGACTCATGATGAGTTTTTTTCAAGGAAACTTATCCATATGTATCATTCGATCAAAATCATTTGATTGAAATTTATAACGCACATTAATTATATTTGTTATTTATATAGGTATCTAACTTATCAATATGTATCATTCGATCAAAATTATTTGGTTGAAATTTAGAACGCACATTAATTATATTTGTTATTTACTAGGTATATATATATACTTACCCGCTATTATGTAAATAAATCATTCAAAGGGATTAAATGGTAATTATCTTTTTTAAGAGAAAAAATCTTCTCAATAATAAGTTGGCCAAATTACAAACAAGGAATGATTTCATTAGCGTCTATGTATTAAAATAAAATAAAAAGTTCAATTGGGGCAGAAATTAAGTTCATGGGCTATAGCTTTAATCCTTGATGAAGTGCGACAATGCAAGTTCAGTTTTGTCTGAATATCATGCTAAAAAAAGAGTACTAAGAAAATGGTGTGATATGTAGCCTAAACTTATCCATATATATATTAGTTATGGTATTATTAATCCTTTCTTTAATAGATTTTTTTAGCTTATATATAACCAGTATATGCATTATCTATAAACCCTATTAAGCTATTATATATAGGATATAACTAATACATTGCAATTTATGATATTAGCAATACAAAAATTATTAACTCATAAATAAGTATGATTAAAAAATAAGTTTATTCTTAATACGCCAAATCAAATTAAACAGTAAATAAAAAATAATTTCAATATAATTAATTTTAATATACTCCTTTTGTTGGTTAAATACATTGTTACAACGCCAAGTTCCTTTTTAGATCTAATGTATGATGATGTATCTTGCATTTTTTTGGTGAGCAAACACAGACCGCTTATTTTGACCTTGGGTTATTAATTGTAATTAACCTTTTAGTGCTCACAAACAAAATTGACATTTGCAATAATCCAATTGTTCAGCTTTTAAGTACAAATATAATTTATTTATTGTTTGATTATATTAATGGAGCACTACATGTCGAAAATGGTAGGGGACCTCTTACTATTTGATGTAACTTTTGAAAGTAGGTAATTGGTGTTTGGGAGTTGACATTAGAAATTGTGATTTCTTTGTCTTTTTTCCCCAACTATGGTTTCACATTAAGTCAACAATTACATTATATCAACTCTGTCTTTTCAATCACTACTATGCCGCCGCGGGATAAATAAAATCTCTCCATTCAATCATAAGAAAAGTTGAATAATTTATGAATACGAAAAAAACTAATTGTGTCACAATCTAAAGATGAATTCATCGTGAATAAAAATAAAATTTATGTTATAAATATTGACAACACAGAAAGTATATATATATATTAAAGTTTTTTTTGAAAGATAAATATAAGTACCTCAATTTAATCAGCCTTAATTAATAATCGTAGGTGAATTTTGGTAATTATTTAATAATGGAATAATTTCACAAAAGTTATATAGTCCACACATTATATTGCATCTACATAGTTAAGTTCTAAACTTTTTTGCCGCATAGCCATTATATTTTCATAGAAGCGTTAAAAAATTTGATATACAACATTATACTTGATTTTATAACATTATGTAAAACTTCGATTTTTTTTGTTTTGTATCAAGGTTTAAACATTTGAGATACGATATCATATACCCAGTATACGAATATTGTATCATAGTATTATACCAAACACTTACTTTATTGTGTTAATTTCTTGTGCCTCTTCTGAAATTTAACAAGTGTTTATACACTCATAATATTATAAGAGGTGTTTGAACACTCATAATATTATATAATATTAGCTTGATCATTAATTCTCTCTTAATTCTTATTATTATACATATATATGTATTTTAATCGAATTCATTATGATAAACTTTTTTTGGAGGAGATAATCCAATATAAATATGACGGAATCACAATTAGTTGGAAGTTGTTTCTTGTTCAACAACGGCTTTATTTATTAAGCACGGTTTTAAAGAAAAGAAAGTATGTTGGAGAGTATTTTATTTTAATTGGAAAGTGAGACATTGTGGATATATGAAATTAAATGAATAATTAACCATTTAACAACCAAACTCATTTTACACATATTTATACTATTTTCCCTCTCTCAATTACTATTAAATGATGGCGGAATAATTTTGTCTTGGACTTTTAAAATAACAAATAATTTGATATAATTAATTTTAAAAATCACGATAGATAATTTGAAATAGAAGTAAAAAAATTAACATAAAAACTTGATCAAACATCTTAGCTTTCTAAAATAAGCATTTTTAACTTTTCAAAAATTTGACCAAACATGCTAATTAATCATACCCGATTGATGTTTGCATGACTAATTAAAATAATGATTATAGCTTATAACTTAATCAATCAAAGCCAACTTTCTTAATAAACATCAACAAGTACTTCACCCATATAAACCATGTCACACTCTTTTTATGGACATGCCAATAAATATCAAAAAAATCTTTTATAGCCCCCTTTCCATACTTTCAAAAAATTGAAGCTATCTACTTACTAACACTTTCATGCATGTACGTAAATTTAATGTTAATGTTATATCCTTCTCAATAGACTTACCCAAAATTGTTACCCACATTTGATGTAATGTCATGATTACATGTTCTATTTTACTTTATGCTTGTTTTTGAATGTCGTTGTACACCGGTGATTATTAGTTGAAATGTTCGAATCACTAGTGAAGTCAGAATTTTTCATTAAAGAGTTAAAAAATAAAAAAGTAATACCTAAGATTTGAATTTGAAATCTCAAGATAAATTTTGAATTCGCTAAATTACTGAATCAATCTCTAATTTTATGTTTTTTTATCAAGAGGATTTGGGTGAACTCTTCGGCCCTCGATTAGACAAGTCCATCATTGGAAACATTTTCTCGTACATGATAACAAAATATATAATATATAGTCCATAATTGGATACAGAAGTGATTTATTATACTATTTTGGGAAAAAGGGCAAATATACCGTCGAATTATCGTAAATAGTATGCAGATACCCTCTGTCATACTTTTGGGACATTGGTGCTCCTGCCGTCCAAAAACTAGAGCATATATGCCCTTCACTCTAACGGAAGACTAAGTAGGGACACGTGGCACAATCTTATCCGTCGATCCGATATTTAATAAATGTCGGGTCGATGGATAAGATTGTGACACGTGTATGTCCGTTAGTATAAAGGGTATATATGCTTTAATTTTTTTACGGAAGGGGCACAAATGTCCCTAAAGTATGACGGAGGGTATCTGCATACCATTTACGATAGTTCGAGAGTATATTTATCCTTTTTCCCTACTACTTTTTATATTAAAATATAAGGCACATATATAAATGCTAATTATATGAAAATTGAAGTATCACATAACATCAGGTACAGTAGGCATTTATTTGGCATGTGCAGCTGAAATTGCATTTGCTTCATCATAAATGACTCTTTCACTCTGAATATTGCATGACCTAGCAAACACCTATAATCATTATGATGAAATTAATAATGACATATTTAAACTATACTGCTCACTAATTACTTGATAAAGAAAATAAGCGTGTATTTACATATGTTTAAAAATTAGTTTTGAAAAAGCGTGTATTTGCATATGTTGCGTATTAACTTATTTTATTTATTAGATAATTAGTAAAAGGGTAAATAGTATGAAAAAATTAAGTTTAGGGTGTCATAGAATCCACACATAATTTAGGTGTATAGTAGAGAATTGCATCATATATGTTTCTCATTCATGCATTATAAGCTCATAAGCCTCATACTTTCATGATATTACTTTCACTGTCTCAAATTATCTGTTGTAATTTAAAAAAAATATTTATTTCAAATTAATTATCATTGTAAAAGTTAAGAATAATTTCTTTTTTCATTTTATTTTTAGTACATTGTTCTTGAAATTACAAACGACTTAATAGAGAAAATAGTTAAAAAAGGGTGTTTATATCTTAAAATATTAATAAAGGGTAAAATAGTCAAAAAAATCCTCCTAGTTAATATTTTTTTTAAAAGTGGATAAAAGAGAAATACGGCAAATAATTTGAGATCGAAAAGTAGTTGGTACTCACTATTCAACTCACGAGAAATTTCACCAAAACATTATATATGATATCGTACGATTGTTACTTCCTTTTTGTTGTTTTTATTGTCTTTATTTGTTGTGATTTGCCTTCAACTTGACCCTATATAAAATCGTACATTGTAATGTTTTGTCAAAAAGTTCTGCTTAATTATATACCAGTAATTATATTCATAGTATGTTTTTTTAAATAGTCAAAATTAACTACCTGTCCTAAACACAAAAGACAAGAATAGTTCATCTTTCTGATTAATGAAAACAGCTGATTAGAGTGCCAACAACATGGATTATACTATCAGAGTTAGTAACTAGTCCCTCTCCATCACAACATAATTAGGGCCTAATTATTAGGGATAAGATTTTGACTTAAACAGCCTAAACACATATATTCTATTTCCTTATTTGTGCATATTTAAAATAAGTGGAACTTTCACATGTAGCCACTCAAAAATAGCCTAATCTCTCCATAGCTATAGTTTGATAATCACAATTCGTAGCTACATGTTATAGGGAGGAGAGAGGCGAGGGAGACTGGGAGATAGAGGAGAGAGGCGAGCGAGAGAGGGCAAAGAGTGGGAGAGAGGTGAATTGTATATGTATATCGGTTAGATAAATGTATATTATACATATGTATTTGTATATATGGCAAGCGAGATTGGGAGAGGGAGGAGAGAGGCGAGCGAGAGAGGGCAGAGAGTGGGAGAGAGGTGAATTGTATATGTAAATTGGTTAGATAATTGTATATTATACATATGTACTTGTATATTCTGGCGAATTATACATATACAAACGTGGCTAATTATACAAACTCGAAGTCAGCCCACGTAATTAATGTGTAATGTTAGTCGTGAGTGGTAATTATAGCAAACTATAGCTATGATGAGTAATTAAGTAGTATAAGTTTGCTTAACCGCGTAATTTTTCCTTAAAATAATGGTGTTGTTTCTAATTGTCGACGTTTTATAATAGTAACAAATTATAAATTTCAAAAAATTGTAATGCCTTGAAAACAATGTTGGAGTCAGAATTTATTCGAGGCCTCGAGGGTCGTACGTAATTAGTCTTTCTCCCATATGAATCGATAGTTTTGAATCTATCTTTAATTGGCTATGTTTTAAAATTTCCTAATTTTTTTGTTGTGAAATTATCATGACATTTTCCTTTTTTAAAAATAAAAAAATACAAAAGGCTTGGAAAATGAAGATAGGGCTAGACTGAAGCAAAACTGAAATTTGAAGTTTGAGATCCAAGTGGGCCTGAGAGATCCCAACCAGTGCTTGGGCTGGTCCATCTATTTCAAAGCATGCACCCCTATTTTCCACTATGAAATGTCGTTCTATCGGTTTATTATTTCGAGGATTCATTTTTTTTAAAGGGAAAATTACATATTATTAAATTTTTCTTTAGATCTTGGTGCGGGTGAGTTTTTTGAAAAACATCTTAAGGCACCCATCAAAGGTGCTTTTCTCACGAAAAAATTGTCGTAGGCTTGTCTAACGTCAATGTCTGAAGCTCGCCCAATTTTTATACAAATCATGTGTGTAATTTCTTGATTAGCATTATTGATCCTCATTTGACCCCATCCGAATTTAATTCAGTCCAATCTGCCCATTTGACACCTCTAACGTTGCCCTTTTTGTGTTCATTGGTGAATGGGCCATATTGTATAGCTAGCTATAAAGTGTAAAGAGTAATTGGTCTCTAAATAATAAGACAGTGGCCCACTAGTGTAGAGCATGCTCCAGAAGAGATACGAGCCCAATTCCCACTAAAGGCCCAACTTGAACATTAGCAGATCAGGAGATTTAGCCCAATGTATAAATAGATCAGCTTAGTTAGCCCAAGTCTATACTTTGATGAAAAAATTATCTAAATATACAACTTATTTTACCATATTCTCTAAAATTTCCTACCATTTGAAAAAATTACAAGACCTCTACTCTCTCCTATTCTCGGATACATCACTTTACGCAATGTATCAGGATGTTGAGTGATGTATCTGAAATTGAGACGCGATGTATCGAGACGTTGAGGGATGCATTCGAAATCTGAACACGGTGTATCGAGATATGTATCCGGATACCACCAAATTTAAGAGATGTTTGTAATTTGAAAAAGAGTAGAGATAGAATATAATTAGCTCTCTTTGATTAGTTGGATCAATATTGACATGGTTTGTATATTATATGCCAAAGTTAAATTTTAGCTGCAATTTGATAGTTACAGCACTAAAATCATGCATGTTTGACATTTCAAATTTTAATACATTGTGCATAAAATTGAAAAGAAGTGTGTATTTACCTTACCTTTTTTTCTATGTTTTTTTTTTTTTGCTCTTTAAACCATTGATAAATCACCCTTTTTCGTATGTTAAAATTAGATTTTAATGAATTAGAATGCGAACGGTAATAAAATTAACAAAAGAATAATACTAGTACCACTTGAAAAGGTAACAAATCAAGTTCACAAAATCATAGAAGTACTAGTACCCATTCTAATTCCTGACCAAGTTGCAAACGTATTCTTTCATTTTTCTTCTTTATAGAAGAATTTGATTCACAAGTATTTGTGCTTTTGGGATTTTCTAGGATCATGTATAAGACAAAAATAATAGAAAAAAAATTAAGTTTTATTATGGAATAATAATGACCGTCCACATTCTATACCACAAATTTGTAAACAAACATTTAATATTAGGACAAAATGAGAATTTCCTTTTATGTTTTTGGTAGAAAAAGCTTCAAAATTACTCATCAACTACTATAATTTTTGCTTTCTTCTGTGTTGTCATACTTGTCCATGGACCATTTAACTTTGTTCACATTATTCTTTAAGTTTGATGGGCTTCTACTTGGATTTGTACCATTTCAAAATATCGAGTTATTTACAAAAAATAAAAATAAAAAAATAATAATTTAGAAATGAGGTGATTTTTAACTTTTAACTTCGCTCAGTAAAATCTCATGACGCAATTTCATCTCGCTATTTCAGATTATGAGATGAAATCAGCGTTTGAATATGTAATTCAAACTCCAATACGTCTCTCAAGGTGCATTTTAAAACTCCAATACACAAATCTTTTATTTGAAAAAAAAATGAAAAAAAAGACACTTTGTTGTTGATATAACTTAAGAGCAAGCTGACCCACAAATATTCAAATTTCAAATTTTCCAAACGTTATAAAAAGATAAAAATGGAAAGGTACAAGTCGTATTAACCATACATAAATCAAAGAGACAATAACGCGCATATATCGCAATATAACCCAACCCCTTATATTTACTTTCTTTAGTTAAATTGAAAACCAAGTCCAATTTCAAAGACCCTTTTCTCTATCTCTCTCCTTTCCCCCTTTTTCGTATCTCTGTAAACAACACAGTTCCACTTTCAAGTCCAAATCTTGATTGCTTAATTACCAATCTTTTTTCTCTTGTAATAAATATAGATCTAGGGTTTTAGGATTTTATTATTTTTAGTTTGAGAGAAGACGAGATTTCTACTATGGAGAGTTTAATTGGTTTGGTGAATCGGATTCAGAGAGCTTGTACAGATCTTGGTGATTATGGTGGTGGAGATAATGCATTTTCTTCTCTATGGGATGCTCTTCCTTCAGTTGCTGTTGTCGGTGGTCAGGTTGGTGATCCATTATCTTATTCGGTTTCTTGATTTTTTTCCCCGATGGGTTTTACTGGAACTAGGATTTAACTTGGGGAGCTGGGTAATTAGTAGATCCATGTTAGTGATAGTGGAAATGAGACTTTTGTATATGGGTTTGTGTTGGATTTTGATTTCAACTTGTTAAAATGAGGAATCTTGATTTTTTTCCCCCACTGCTATTGATGGCTGAAATGGGTTTGTGCTG
>JAJONR010010490.1:0-29527 GCA_029582245.1 Solanum etuberosum
GGTCTTACCTTGATCTTAAGTTCGTAATACACCTCAAAACCTTAAAGTATGTCCAAACCCTTGTTGTTCCAACACCAAAGTATGATATGCTACGAAATTGATAAAACAAATTATACCATGATGACGAGCTCAACGCATAGAACAACTTTCGTCAAGGACTTAAGTCAAAAATATATATAATTTGGTTGATCCTAGAAGTGGGTTTTCTAAATTTTCTGGTTATTTACTGGAAAAAAATGAAGAAAAGTCGAAGAAGAAGATATATAAAGAGTTCCATCGACCTTGGGAACCCACCTCACGTGCCTGCTTGTGCAGTCTCACAAAAACGTGAATATCTCTCTATTCTGAAGTTGTATGAACGAACGGTTTGATGCATTGGAAACTAGACTCGTAGACCTTCGATTTTTGGGGTTTTAGGCCCCATAACTCTTTATAGATTGGGAGAAAACCTCCGAGACATTTGTCCTAAATTTCAGAGAAATATTTTAAATAGAACTTACGATAACTTTCGCCAACTTTTATTTTGCAACTTACCTAACTTAAAAACTTGAGATACAGCCCTTGAAAACTTAAAATATGACATACGACATCATTCTTAATTCATTACTCACCCTCTTTGTTTTTCCAAGACGGTACGAGTTAAATTAGAGTTCCGAAAAGTCGTGGTGTTACAAAAGAATTCCTTAACACCTAAGAACAATTTAAGTATCACTCGATACGACCTTATAAGCAAAAGAAGAATAGTTCGGGAGTTAGCTTAGATATTTTCGGTGTGTTACGAATATAAGTCGCCATTACAAGTTTGATTTAGTGTCAAAATTAATCGCCGCTAAAACCAATATAATTGCTACTAAAGGATTGTTTTATTGTCAAAATTAGTTGCCGCTAATAGCAATATAAGGCACCTCCAAAAGTTTGTTTTAGTGTCACAATTTGTGCCGCTAATACAAATATAAGTTGCCACTAAATGTGTGTTTTAGTAGTAAAATAAGTTGCCATTGTAAGACTTATATTGTGGCAATTTTAGTCGTCGCTTACCTATAAAAATAAGTTGCCAATAATGTTTTATTGGCAAAATAAGTCGCTGCAAAAACCTATAAAAGTCGCCACTATAACAGATTGTTTTAGTGACAAAGTTAGTCGCTGCTAATTCCTATAACAGTCGCCATAAGAAACACTTATAATCGCCAAAAGAAATTTTAGTGACAAGAATAGTCGCCGCTATTATTGATATTACTCGCCACTAAAAGAATGTTTTAGTGACAATCATCGTCGCCGCTAAAAGTATGTCTTAGTGACAATCATTGTCGCCGCTAAAAGAATGTTTTAGTGACAAGTATTGTCGCCGCCAATACTTTTAATGGTTGCCACTACAAGTTTGTTTTAGTGACAAGAGTAGTCGCCGCTACTATCTATAATATTCGCCACTAAAATAATGTTTTAGTGACAAGCATTGTCATAATAGTCGCCACTAAAAGTTTTTTTTAGTGACAAGAATAGTTGCCGCTAATACTGATATTACTAGCCACTAAATGATTGATTTAGTCACAAGTATTGTCGCCGCTAATACTTGTAATAGTCGCCACGAAAAGATACTATAGTTTCAAAATTAGTCGCCGCAAATACCTATAAACTACTTACCCTTCTTCGAATCCTGCTAACTCATAATACTTTATACATTGAACTATCTTTTTATAAATTAAGTGAATGCGAGGAAGTCTTTGTCAAGTACTAATGCTTATTTAAGTTGCAGATGAAAGTATGTTTTTACTTGCAATTTTGGTCATCTCTATATTAGTTGCCACTAAAAGGAGGTTTTGGTTGCAACTTAATTCACCATTAATACGTAAATTAGTCAGCATTATAAGTAGGATTTAGTGTCAACTTTGATCGCCAGTAAAAAGTATGGTATAGTGGCAACTTTAATTGCCGCTAATACCTGAAAAGTATATATTAGTGGCAAGTTTAATGACCGTGAAAAGTGTTAGTGAAGTTTGTCGAAGTCAAGTGTAATATAAGTTACTAATAATAAAGTTGTATAATTTACAATAAAACTTTTAGAGACTTAGATGTATAATAAAGTTGCCTGAAGAATTGATTCAGGGGAAATGGTAATTAATCGATGACCGATAAACGAGTGATTGTAATGTCAATATGAGTACACAATAATGTGAATTATGGAATCAAACAAAGAAAAGTTGACTATCTCTATGTGCATTACAAGTTTATGAGTCACAAATCATATATAGTATGTGTTTGTCAAATGCCCAAAATTGGGTATGATACAATGGAGGCATTTGCCTAATCTGTTTGGTGGATTTTCATGAACAAATTGGCATACATTGAACTCTACAAAAACAAATCTAAATTCTACATACCCCTTTAGGGGACATAATTTGTTTACCTCACCACTTCTATCTGTCTCTATTTGGCAAGTTGAACTTCATCAAAATTATGTCATGTTGCATTGTATGTTGGTATAAATCCTTTGGCATGTTGGCTCTCCATTTCTAGAGTCATCAGTGATTTTTGTCGTTGGTACCTATTCCTCTTTGCAGCTAATGCTGTAAAGACCAATTTCGGAAGGTGGAGAAGTGTAGAGATTAGTTCACAGTCAGAATAAACAACAATGCAACTGAAAATTCAAACTACAAATAGAAAACTATGATGCTCAGACTCTTCGAAAATTTCAATGGGGGCATGTCAGATCCTCCAAAATAGTGCATTTTTTGGGGATCCGATGTAGTGCAACAACATTTTTGGAGAGTCCGAACAACACAATTAGAAAGAAAGGTATCTATCATCCACCATACCCAATAGAAACAGATAATTTCATGTTAACAAAGTAAATCAAACATCCAGCTAATTTCGAAAACTTACAGGCACCAGACAAAAATATAGATGATTGCTCTACCAAGATTTTAGCAACAGGTACAAAGTTGATGATGTGCACTTCTCTAAGAATATGATGATTCGCATAAGTTCACAACTCATACGTCACAAAACCAACTTAAAGCTCTATTATCGGTCATAAACCAGAACAAATATTACCACGGTATAGTTACGAAACCCCACCTACTGGTCTGGTTTGAATCTTTCCAAAATCAGTTAGGCAGATAAAGAATCGAATATGGGGGACAAATGGTGCCATAACAGGGGAACAATATATGGACATATTAGACAAGTATATTATGGACAATCTATGGCAATGACATCTATGACACTATGATATAGCAATGAAGAAAAATCATATCTAAGATATTCCACAAGAGAGTAGAATTCAGTTGTATGAGTTGCACAGATGATGGAATATAAAACTGTTTGCAAAAGTTAGCCAACACCTGTTTTTTTGTTTTGAAAATCTTGTTAAACTTGTTTTGAACACAATTTTTTATAGACATGATGGAGGAGAATAATGTTATCTTTGATCTAAAAAAAAGAATGCTATGGAAAGATAACATGTTGTAATCTCCCAGAAACCACTTACACATCATCTCGTGTGGCAGACCAAAGTCATAATCATTCTGCCTCCTCTTGTAGCAAATGTACGCCACCAACAGTACCACACAAATAAACACTAGACATGATAATCCAATTGCAACTTTACCAGCAGTAGAGAGACCATTTTTACTCCAGAATAACGGACAATCAGGCAAAGTAGGTCCGCCACACAACCCTTTATTACCAGAGAGGCTGTGGAAGCAAAAAATGCTTTCGGTTAGAAATCAGTGAAAAGACTAGTACATCAAGGAAGTAACAAAATATAAACCTTTACAAAATTCACCACTATCTACTAAATTTTTTTTATCAACAGCACAGAAAGCACTGGGGACACCACCATGACAATTATTTTACTATATTGTAGACATATTCCAGAAGACCTCAAAGATAACAGTAACCTGTTATTTTTTTCGTGTTTTACACTTCCTATGAGTTTAGAGGACAAACGAGTTGAATCAAAAGCAGGTGACACAAGCTTCTTCCCGCCACCCCCACCCTAGAAGGCACCATCTGCTATTAAATGACTTCATTTAGTCATCTTAAGCCTGTGATTTCTCGTTCATTATATTAAAAGTAAGGTAAAACATGCAGCGAAAGCCCTAATCGCGAAGAATAGCCATACCGTCCATCTCTCAACCTCTCAATCCTTTCGAGTTTCACATCAGAAGTTATCTATTCAGAAAAATTAAGTCTATAAGCATTCACACACCTGGAGGCATATTTCATTTGCTAATTAATAAGAGAACCCCTCAGCTTAGCATCAGAAGTCAGTTCAGACAGTAGTTAATAATTAAGTCGGTATAAGTGTTTCATAGTCCTTGCTTATTTAGGAATCTGCATTAGCTATATCAGCAGATATTATTTATGTAGTTTAGTTAATTTAGGAGTCTTATTACTTTCTTTGTAACTCTATTTAATACCTTTTAGCCTTCGTTAATAAAGTATCGTTTTCTAGAACCTAATCAGTCTTTACATGGTGTCAGGGCTCTTCACGCTCTAACGAGAACAATCCAATTTTTTTTCCTTCCTTCTCCTCACGCAGATCAACAACATGACCAATCACAATGGCAACAATCCTAGAGTTGTCAATGTTGATAACACGATGGGTACCAACATTATCATTCAGTTCAATTCTGCGTCCCAATTACCCCTCAAACTAAGCGGTGGTCACAACTTCGCCACCTGGAAAGCCCAATTCTCCATGCTTATGTATGGCTACAACCTCTTTGTCCATCTCGATGGGACCACTCCGGCCCTCAGTAGCATGATTACCCTCGGCACGTACACATCTCCTAATCCTACCTTCTTAACTTGGTTCTGTCAGGACAAACTCATCCAAAATGCCCTCATGGCTTCTGTCGAACCCACCATTGCTTCTACTGTTGTTGTTGCTGACTCGACTAAATCAGCTTGGGATGCTTTACATACCACTTATGCGAACAGATCTCAAACTCGGGTCTTTAGTTTGCGTGATCAGCTTGCCCGTGTCACTAAAGAATCTCGCTCCATTACTGATTATCTTCACACTATTCGGTCTCTTTCGAATGAGTTAGCCACTGTTGGTACTCCTGTGTCCAATCCTGAACTCATCGTCAAAATACTCAGTGGTCTAGGTCCTGAGTTTTGTGAGATCTCTGCTGCCATTCGTGCACGTGATACAGTTATATCCTATGAGGAATTGTTTGAAAAACTACTGGACTATGAACTTTCCCTTCGCCATAAGGATGCTAAGAAACTGTCTAGTCCTATCACTGCTGCAGTCGCTACTCCCACCAAATCCAACACCAATAATCGCAACAGTCGTAGGCAGACTACCAATTCTCAACAATGGCGCTAGAACTCACGTCCAAATACTCCACCACAATGGCAGTCCAACTTAAATTCAAACAGTGTTACTCGATGTCAACTATGTAACAGGATTGGCCACACCGTCAATGTTTGCCGCTCGAAGTTTCACAATCACTTTGAAGCCAAAGCCAACTATGCAGCTGGGTTTACTACCGCAACCAACCCCTAGATAGTTGAATCAGGAGTCACCCATCACATCACAACAGAGTCACACAATCTACAACAGTACCACGGTAACGAAGATGTATCCATGGGTGATGGTAATAAAATTCCCATCTCTCACACTGGTTCTACTCAATTAAATGCATCAAATAATGTTTTTAAGTTAACCCACACTTTGTGTGCCCCTTCCATTAAACGCAAACTTCTCTCTGTTTCTATTGTCAAGACAATCTAAAGTCTATTGATTTTTTTCCTTTTGACTTTGTTGTGAGGATTTGAAAATGCGGAAACCGCTGGTGCATGGCCAGACCAACAATGGACTGTATGAGTGGCCTGTCTCACAGTCCTCATGCGACAATGCATTAGTGGCGGACGCAGCTTCACCTCCTGCAACTTCCCATTCTCCAGGTAAATTTCCATTTCCCTCATCTCTAATAATTCCCGCTTCCCAAAACCCATCTTTTGTACCTACTGCCCAATGTCACCCACCACTACACCTCCCCACAAATTCACAAATGCCTTTTCCTATAAACACACATAGCAACTCGTCTCCTCTCCTTGTCTATCAATGTCGGAACACCAACCCATCAACACACCTGGATCCTCGGCCAGCCAGTCCTATCACCGATTTGGAGCTCGCTCCTTCACCGCCTAACTGTTTGTTTCCTCCTACACATGCTATCACTCGATTCCAAAACAACATCACCAAACCCAAACAAATTTTTGATTACCTAGCCAAATTGAACCCAACCATCACACCCACTACTGTCAAACAAGCACAAAAACATCCCAAGTGGCGTGATGCGATGAGACAGGAACTTGATGCTTTGATTAAAAACCAGACTTGGGAACTTGTTCCTCCTGACCCAACTAAAAATATTGTATCATGTAAGTGGCTTTTCAGGATCAAGAGAAATGTCGATGGGACCATCGATAGATACAAAGCTCGCCTGGTTGCAAAAGGCTTCGCTCTGAGATCGGGTATTGAATTTCACGCCACATTCAGCCCAGTCGTCAAGCCCACCACAGTTCGCATCATCCTCTCTGTGGCAATTCGTCACAATTGGCACCTTTGTCAACTTGATGTCAATAAGCCTTCCTCCAGGAAACCTGGACGCGAAAGTGTACATGGCACAACCTCCGGGGTTTACTAGTGATGACAAACTAACACATATATGTCGTATGCGCAAGGCAATCTATGGCTTGAAGCAGGCTCTTCGCGCTTGGTACAATGCTCTCACGGGTTACCTTTCATCCATAGGCTTTGTTAAGACAAAATCAGATGCCTCACTACTCGTTAGACATGGTCTAGGTGACACATTGTTCGTCCTTGTCTATGTCAACAATATCATTGTCACTGGAAGCAACACTTTAAGTGTCAATTAGGTTATCACTTCCCTTGCTTCTCAGTTCTCTATTGAAGATTTAGGTAACCTACATTACTTTCTTGGTGTTGAAGTGATCCGCAGCTCTTCAGATTTAATTCTCACCCAAATAAACTATGTAAATGAGATTTTAAATTATGAGCTAATGACCGACTGCAAGAGTGTCAACACACTAATGAGTGCCTCTGAGTTACTCACCTTATCTGATGGAACTCACCAGACTGATGCTACACGTTATCGCTGAATCTTGGGTAGGCTTCAATACCTATCTTTCACCAGACCGGACATAGCCTATGCGGTAAACAAGTTGTCTCAATTCATGCAAACACCATCAGACCTTCACTGGAAAGTTATTTAGTGTGTTATCCGATACCTGCGTGGTACCATTCAACTCGGCCTACGAGTTACTCTCATTAATGACTTCAATCTACATGTGTACTCTGATGCAAATTGGGGTGGAGACATCTCTAACACAGTATCTACATCTGGTTACATCCTGTTTCTTGGTCACAATTCGATTAGCTGGTCCTCAAAGAAACAAAATATTGTCTCACGCTCCTCCACCGAGTCTGAGTACAAGGCGGTGGCTAATGCCCTTTCTGAAACCTTGTGGGTCACCAATCTCCTAAATGAGTTGCGTTTTCCAGTACATTAGCTACCCACAATCTATTGTGACAATCTTGGAGCCACATTCCTGAGTAAGAATCATGTCCTCCATAGTCGTGTGAACCATGCTGTAGTGGACTTTCACTTTGTTCGCCACCATGTCAACATCAAAAGGGTTCATGTTGCTCATTTCCATGGTGCCGATCAAATAACCGACACTCTCACCAAGGCACTACCTAAATCTGTATTTGAGAATAATCTATTCAAGTTAGGCTTAGTGACCCGCCGCCTAACTTGAGGGGGCGTATTGGAGCATCAGAAGTCGGTTCAGACAGTAGTTAATAATTAAGTCGGTATTAGTGTTTCATAGTCCTTGCTTATTTAGGAGCCTGCATTAGCTATATCAGCAAATACTATTTATGTAGTTCAGTTAGTTTAGGAGTCTTATTAGTTTTTTTGTAACTCTATTTAATACCTTTCAGCCTTTATTGATAAAGTATCGTTTTCCAGAATCTATTCAGTCTTTACAAGGGGGAAGGGAGAAGAAGAGGAGAAAACCAAGCTTTAGCTAAAAAATTAAAGGTATGAATATCTCCATATCTTTATTTAATTAGAGATGTCATTTGTATGATTATTAATGGGTATGAGTTAAAATTGTAATACTATCACTTGTATTAGGTGATATTTTAATAGGATTGATTGGATTAATATACTCATATTACATCAAGTTTCTACCTTCAGAAAATTAAGGTTCAACCATAGAAATGCATGGATTTGGTCCAAAAACACTGAAATTGAGAACTCTCAAGTTTGGGTTAGATCCATTGTTTTGACCAATGTTGAATCAAAAGATTTTGGCTTTGACCGAAATTCAAGTTTGGATATTAGTTAGGATGTATTTAACACCATTGAATCATTCTTTGTATGTATTGGCAATCTTTGGTTGAGCTGGACATTGTAACAGTGCTACTTAACTAAAATTTGACACAAGTGAAAACCTTACACCCGAAGTACTCGCTTTTGATAAATGGCATGTTGAATGATGTGAAATTGTATAAAAGCTTTGAAAAGAGGTTTTAGGCAGTTGTTGCCTAAGCCTTAGTGGGGACACAGCAGTGTTTTGGACGGCGAAAGGCGACAAGGGTCTGCCTCGCCTCGTGGCGAGGCGAGCGGCGAGGCGCTTGCCTTTTTGAATTGAGGCGTCTATTAATACCAAATACTTAAAATATTTATTTGCATATATAAATATCCAAAATCTCAATAGCAATAACATATATTAGCAAATACTATATTAATTAGTATAAAACTAAATTGAGTAGGGCAGAATACATATAGAAGGATTGATTTTTTTTTTTTAAAAATGTAGGAAAATTGCAGTAATGCAGTCAGTTAGCAGTAGCTTCAAAATAAAAAGCAGAGTGAAAAACAGAGAATGCACTTCTTCTTCTGCATATGAAAGAAGAAGAAGAGAAAAAATAATCTAAAACCAAACCTGCCGAGTGCTGAGCAGTTGAGGTATCGTCGTTAGTAGTGAGGAGAACTGGAGAAAAGAAGAAGGAAGTCGCGAAGTAGTGAGGGAGGAGAACTGGAGAAGAGAGGGTCGCGATGGAGAGAAGAAGTCTTAGGTTTGCAAAAACACCAAATAAACCCTAATATTGCCTTTTAATTATTAAATCAGATCTTTTTTTTTAAAAAAAAAAAAGGGTGACGCATCGTCGCCTCGCCATTCGCCTTTTGGTCGCCTTTCTGAACTCGCCACGCCTCACCAGTAAAAGGCGAGCGCCTTTCAGAACACTGGGACACAGAATTACATGGTACTTGTGTTGATGGGAGGTAGAGTAGTTGCAGCCATGTAGTACTGCTCTACTGTGAGGAAGGCATCATGGGTTCGACTCAACGAGTGTCAGTGTGCCAAAGGTTACAGCATTGGCATATGCTGAGTGGTCTGAGTGGATGCACTATGTGTGCGCAATTTCAGCTATGAAATAGCTTGTGGGCATCATCACATGATTGCATTGATATCTGTAAGATAGTTATCCCAAAAGCTTTTAGGGACAGGTTAAAGATGCTTAGAGTCTAGAAGACCCAGCGAAGTTACTTTTATTATCCATGAAACAAAGGGAAACTCCTTTAAACCATTTTTCCATAAGGTATTTCTAACAACCTAAACTAGTTTTTAACAGAGGGAAGCATCTCAATCCATGCACTAATAACATGAGTAGCAGAGGCACTCTTCACCGAATCAGTCTTGTTATTTTTAGTTGAAGCACAGATTCATAAATTAAAATCTACTAAAGGAAAACCATAAAATCTACTGAAGGAAGAACTTTAGCCAGAAAATAGAGAATGACATACTCAATAGCTCCACCATGGACCCCAATGGAAAGAAGTTCCTCGGGCACTTGGCCTTCTAGTGCATTACCATTCAAAAACCTGAGTAAATTACAGTGTAACTGTTAGAACTAGGCAGAAGTCAACTAGAACAAGATAAAAAAAAATTGTCTGAATGAATCCGAGTGATTTATAACCCAAATACTTATCTTGTTTTCTACGACAATCATGAAATAAGCAACTGTACCTCACAAAGAGTGAAATAGGCAATGGAAAATCCATGAAAAGATTATTGAGAACAAGAATGAAGCTTACACAATCTGCAAGGTTGAAGAAGCTAGACTATCTGGTAGGGGTCCAGTAAACTTGTTATTTGATAAATCCCTGCACAAAAGATCTTCAAATGATGAATTGCAAGCTTCAAGTTTCCAATAGCATGACGGCAAACCAGTTTGACTAAAGGGGTTAGCCCTTCAAAAGAGAGAAAGAGGGTAGAGTGCCGCCAACATATCCTAAACTACAGAGTAGTTATGCACTTGGTTTTATGCCTATTTTTTTACAAGAATATCAATAATAGAGGAGAGTTTCAGGAAAATTTGAGCAAAAAGCACTTTCATAAGACATAACTGGGAGGGTTCAAACTTCAGGCTTTAAAAAGTGACATTGTTAAGTTACCAAAACTTCAAGCCAAGGCCTAAGGATTAAGGACCTCGTCTTTAAAAAAAGGCTCGAGGAATAAATAGAATTTACAAGAGGTGAGTTGTTAAGCTAGTAGCAACTGAGTGGATCAGAAAAATCTGGCAGGATCAATATTCAGGACTCCAATAACAATCAACAATGTATGTGGACTTGATAAAACTCATAGTTCGAAGATGCAAAACAGCAGACAATATCAAGTAAACAAAGATATGACCAAGAACACAGTGCTGATATCTGGTCTTACAGTTTCAGAAGAGACTTCTGACCCAATCCCCACGGTAAAGAACCTCCCAAAGAATTAGAACTCAAGTTCCTGCAATGCAAAAAAGTAAGAGAAGGTAGAATGACTATTTGCAAAGGCCAAATTAGCAGGGGTAACAAACAGTAGAAGTGCATAAAAGAAATTGGTGCAACTTAAATGATCCAATCAAAAGAATTATTCGTCAGTGCACCATAATGAGTATAAGCAGATACTAGTATATTTTCATACTGTAACCATTTTTTGTTGAACACCTCTTTAATCATTTTCAAGGGCAACTAAGTAAGTTTAGATATTATGCAGGAGGATTAACAATGTGTGAAATTCCAGTATCTAAGAGGAAAATTATTAAGAGGTAAGAAATTGACAGTTGATACTTACAAGCTTACCAAATTAGACAAGAGCCCAATTTGGTCGCTGATATGTCCCTTTAAGCCTTGGCTTCCAAGATCTCTGAAAGATAAGAACTCAAACGAATCAAGAAGGATATATATGTGCTGCATTAGTTATCACTAGAATTAAACAACAGAAAGTCGAGGGATATCTGTTATGGCAAAAAAGATCTGTTCTTTCCTTCTTTGACACACAAACTGAAATTAAAGATTACATCATTTGTCAAGTTAGAAGTGAGATCAATAGGATATGAAAGAAGAATGCTGTCTTAGAGAAGCTGGAGCAATGGAAATTTCACACTTTAATAGTCCATCTACAGTGGTTTCTAAGCACTCGGGCACTAATGTATCTGAAATGTGCATTAATTCCATGACACTTCTTTACATGGCCTCATTAAGGTGAATTGACACCCCAACCCAAATGCCTCAGCCTCACCACGGTATCTCAAATAGAATTTTCATGAGATTGAGTTTTTAAGCATAATTCGGAGCAGTGTTTCAAAACGTCTTTTGGAGGTAAGACCATATAGCACCACAGTATTTAGTCAGAACCAAAAGACCTTCTAGGATACACCTATTGACCCAGGTACACGCAGCAAGTTGTGCATTTTTCATCAACTCAAATTTTCATTCTGTGTTTCATTGCTACTAGAAGTGAGATATTGATTCGTTTCTCAATCTTCTACATTAGTTTTCTAGCTCGCCCTGATGTTCTTAACACAAACAACCACTTTATACATTGTTATTATCTCACCTATGACGTGCTAATCGCCACATGTTAGTACGCGCCCCTTATCAAATTATGAAATGGACCAAACTAGCAGTAAAGTTATGACTTCAATCAAGATATCCAAACATCAAAAGCAGGCTAGACACTAACTAATAGCTCACATATTCTCCACTCAACATTTAACCTAATTGTATCCACGTACAGCAGACAGAAAAGAAATCACTTACATTTGGGAGATCACAAGCGATCCGTTCGTAGTGGAACGACAAGTAACACCTTCCCAAGCATCCCAAGTAGTAGGAGCACAGGGGTCACCATTCCATCCCATTCTATCCGGAACTTTAAACGACTCCTTCAAGGCTTTCATAGCAACAACTACAAACACAGGTATAAACAGCTGAGTAAATTACCAAATACACGCAACTACAACGAGTTCTTGAAATAAACTATATCTTGATATACCGTGTGCAGGAAGAGTCTTGAGATCAGCTGGAATAATAGCATAATTCTCCAGCCCACAAATCACAGGAGCACCCACAATAGGCACAAGCCTCACACTCAACTCAGCACTACTCAAATTCTTAACAACATATTTGAAATCATAAGCTGCAAAACTCCCAACTTCCTTGTAAATATCCACTCTACTCACATTCTCACCATTCACTACAATCTCAAACACCCTTTTACCTGCCTTATTCACACTAACATCAATTTCAGCAAAATGAAACCATAACAAGTAATCCAATTTCGCGTCTACCAGTAACTGATACTCCAAAAATTCACCCCCTTCACCAATTACAGTAACTGCAGATTGGTACAATTTCAAAGGAAAATAATTTGGTGCTCTATCTACATTTATCACATTTTTAATAGCAGAAATAGCTTTAACAGTTGCTCCGGTGGTTTTCCCCGCAACCTTAGACCGGAAATCGGCATCCGATTGCCATGACCGGCCGAACCGGTCAGTATCGTTGCTAAAACCGGGTCCCCATTGATCCGACCCGCTAGAAAATCTACCATAATTCACCAAAATTGAAGTGTCATTGACTAGATAAGAAGCTGGATCAATTTGGGTAATTTCAAGAGAAGAAATAACCGGAGAGTCAGTGGCAATACTGTAAAAACAAACATTAGCTTCATCATCGGAAACTGTAAAAAACAGATCGGAATACGCGCCGACGCGTGAGATAGTGTCATTCCAAGGTGACCTCCATTGAAAGACAACATTACCCTCAACGGAAACATCAAACGACGGCGAGTGCGACTTTCCGTCGTAATTATCATACACTGTAAACGTCCGGAGCTGGTAACGGCCGGGGGACAAATTGGGGATCACATAACAGTTCTTCTTTCCAGATGAAATGGGGAAATAACGAAGGGTTTTCTCCTGTGAGTGATGAAAGTGAAGAGGTTCCGATACAACGGAAATTGCTCCGCCGGTGAAGTACCGGTCAGAAACCCATGTAGTATTGAAGATATCAGTTGAATTTGAGAGACCCCCACAATCAATATGCAAAGAATAATCTGTAAAAACAGAGCAAAACAGCTAGTTAGTCAATAACAGTTGATGAAAACTGAAAACTGAAAAAATGAAGAATGTAATGGAAGAATTTGAAGTTGCTTACTGTAAGGATAGTGAAGAGAAGAGGAAGAAGGGAGAAAAGGGAAGAGGCAAAAGAAGAAGATGATGAGGAAGAAAGGGAAAGGAGTCATGGTGTAATAGGGAAGAGAGAGATATTGTTGGTTCTTTGTACATATGAAAAGCTATGGTGATTGCATTGTGGTGGGGTGGTGGGGGTTGAGTGGGGTAGGGGTGGTGGGGGTTGAGTGGGGTAGGGGTAGCGAGATTGGCGGGTAGCGTAGGAGAGAGTATGTATGAAGGAGATGAAGAAGACTGGTATTGCTGTGAGGAAGAGGAAGTTAAGCCAAGATTGATGCTTTAATTTTCTTGACTTTTTGGGACTTGGAGAGAGAAAGCATAGTTGTTCCGAGTCGAGTATCTATTGAAAATATGTTTTATTATTTTGCGAGATAGGAGTAACGCTTACATAGTCCGATTTGGAGGACTCACCGAAATATCTTGGGCAATACCACAATCCGTTCAACATACAAGTATATTAAATTACTTCAATAAGTATGTGAGTGAGATATTCAACATCTCATGTTCGTACTTATATTTTATACTCTACAAATCTCACTCTATGAAATTACCGTATGATTGATGAAAAGGAGAGGAGGAGGAGGAGGAGATAGAAAGCATACTATGGTGGAAAGGTGGTGGGGGTTACGAGTGGGATAAAGAGTGAAGATGGTTTAATTAATTTTAATTTGTGGTTTACGAAAACGGTTTGTTAGAAAGAATTTTTTTAGAACTCAGTTATTAATACTTGAAGTTAATACAATATAATTCAAAATTCATAAAAATTAAATTTTGAATTTGCTTTTAAATAGATATAAAGTTGAATAAAGAATTACCATGCATGTAAATTAGTTTCTAGTAATAGAGTTAATTAGCACATGTTATAGATCAAAAGGTAAAGAATTTAGGGTAGTTGAAATTAGTAGTTACAAACATTTGTTATGAATAAACTAACTTTTTGTTTTATGTTAATTCCACATCATATTTACTAACGGCTTTGAGTAGCATACATCAATGGTGGTAGGTAAAAGAATTTAATTTCTATAATGGAGTTCAGAATATGCTTACGTGGACCATAGGTAAAGAATTAAATTAGGGTAGTTGAAATTAGTAATTACAAAATTTATTATGATAAATACAAAACTATGTTGTCCGCATAATCTGATACTTGTAGTTATATATTTATATCAATAGAAGTTTCGAATTTGAATCATACACATGGAGTCACTTTTATTGCTCATTCACCTTTAACATTGGATTTTTCATGTTGTTTAAATTTAGTCAAAGTTTGATACAAATATCAAATGCTAATAATTATTTAAGAAGTTAGATGAGTAATTGATGAATAAATGAATCACGTGAAATAGGAAGAAAGTAGGAGTTAGGAGAAATGGTCCAAAAGTGAAAAATTATTGCATTTATTTCATAGATTTATTGAATGATAGTGATACATAAGTAAAATGGTGTTGCTTTATATGTATTTAGCTCTATAGATTCTGCTTTATATGTGTTTGGTTCAAAATAAGGTTACTCTATTTATAAATTTATAATTATAATTTCAAAATTTTAATCCCAACTCTATTTGGGATAAGTAAGTCCAACATTTTGATATATTATACAATACAATATAAAATTGTATTTAGTTTTGCACTAGAAGGTGAACTTTGGAGAAGGAAAAACATGTAGTAGTTTGTGATGCCCTTGATAGTGGAGGGATCAAACATGATTAACAGGCTTCAAGGTCGGCAAGCTTTTAAAATGAGGTCTATATGATATATTAGGAGAACTCTACATCTGATTGGGAGAGATAAAGTGGAAAATTTACATAAGGCACAACTCAAGTTCATACGGTACATCCGCTTTTGGAGTTCAACGTGGCATAGTCCTAAAGACAATTTTCTCTGGACTTAAGTCTAAAACAGATAATACGTGTCATGGATTTGAATCTTGACAAATATGGTATCAAAGCCTATACTCATCCAGTATGATGGTAAGGCAAACCTCAGCGAAAACGTTGAGTCCCTAAGTAGTGTGTATGTGACGCCTCTGATGAAGGGAGAGTCAAATAGGACTAACAGACTTCTAGACGCACAAGTTTCTAAAAATAAGATGCATATGAAATTTTAGGCTAATTTCATATGCCCAAAATTATTACCCCTTATAATCAAATGAACCCTAGTTTAATAATTAGGTGGTATTATGAAATATGATCAAAATGCATCTACAAGTACTTTGAAGTGTAAATTTTTGCCTTTAAAGTGGGGGGAAGGGAGAAAGAGACATCAAATCCAAAGAAAGTGGGAATATTAATGGAGCAATGTTGAAAGTAATGGAGGGTCCTGCCTTAGCTTTGTTGAAAATGAAATGAAACTATAATTAGACAACAAAAAAAAAGAATTAAAAAAAAACTGGACAAAATTAACTAGGCAACAAAGACAGCAAATAATTTCATCATCAGACAATTTTTATTTTGTTGTATAAAATTAATAAATTTGGTAAAGAAACTAATATGAATATTTTGGGATACAATTTCATAGAAAAAATCAGAACCAATGAAGAATGAAAGAGATATATATCCTTATCCAATGAAAATGATATTTCTATTACTTTTGAAGGGGGTGTCGAGATGTACGAATTAGATTGAATTTGGACAAATCAAAAATGAGTTAAATGTTAAATTAAATGGGCAGATCATTGACCTATTCGAAATTGTATGCATTAGTTTGAACATTTAATAATTGTTCTAACAACTTACTTAACCCAAGGTTTTATGAAGTTTGTATTTACCCTATTATATAAATTGGTACATTACCCTAATATACTAAGGGATTAAAAAGTTAAAATAATATTTTACTAAAGTTTAATAATATTCTTGTTTTCTTGTGAATTTATTTATGTATATTAGACGTGGTGAGCATGCTCATGCATTTGGATTTAGAGAAAGCAACCAAAGAGTCAAACTTATTATATTCATTCACATGAAATATAATTGAAGTAAATTAAAGTACATGCCCCCCACCATCTACCATCACACATAATTAGATTTTTTTATTAGTTAGAACCAATTTAATTTTTTGACCTATCAGAAATAATTTTTCCATCTTCACAAAATGCATAGGTATAAGGTTGCAGATATATTATCCTCTTCAGATTTAATTTTGTGAAATTACATTTGCTATGTTATTATTGTTTAGTCTATCCCTCCAAAAATGGTATTTTTATATATTTAGAAATAATTTTATATTTTTTTTAATCTTGTTTTTAGTACGATATATTATTGTTACATAAATATTTATAATTTTAAACTAATGTGGACCATAAATTGAGATGTAAGGTGTATTAAATAATGGTATCCCAATAGAGTAGCCTTTGGAGGACCTTTTAATTTATTTCACACACAAAACCTTGAAATACTAAATGTCATTATGTCAATTGTCACCTATTGATTTGGAACAAAGTCTTTGACACAAATTTTGGTTCCCATGGTCTTCCCTAGCTGGATTTATTTTTCTTAAGAGATGCTTTAAATTTTTTGTTAGGTCAACCTTGAGATTATTATTTTCGGTAGAGTTAAGGGTAAAAAATACATCTAAATTATATTATTTTATTGAGTTTCATATTTGAATTATTAAGAGTGTGTGTTTAGTTTTTGAACTATAACTTAATAAATTAACAAAATACACCTAAACTAATTTCTGATGATGTGTGTATACACACCCTCTCTCTTTTGTTTAAAAAATTTGTTATGTGACACTTTCTACGTGTAAAATAATTTCACTGTGGCAAATCTAAATAAATTAATATAAGGTTAAAAGTTAAGGTCAAAGGTTAAAACTATCATCATATAAATTAATTTATTACAACCGTTCATCCATCATATTAGTCGTAGTCGTGGTCTCGTCTCTGTTGTGGCATTGATATCTCCAACTTGAAAGAGGAGCACTTAGTATTTTGAAGAAGTCGGTTAAAATATATTTTAAAATAATAATTTATCAACAAATAGAGACGTTGTACATACGCGGACGAAGATTTTATGGACAAATGCATCTAGATCGCATTTATTTCTAGACAAATATTAAGTCTAGTCAACGTGTAGGTGTGTTTCGCAAACCATTGGGTAATAGTTAAGTAGGAAGCTCACATTCTCAATATAATTCATATATGAAACTCAATAAAGTGGAATATAATTTAAGTGTATTTTTAATCCTTAACTCATTGTGATACTTCAATTTTAAATCTAACATATTTGTTTGATTGATTATTGAGAAGCTCAACGCGATGACTATTTTGATATCGGAAAGAAAGTCAAACATATAACTTTCCTTTTAAGTAAAACTAAAGCTCCTCAAAGTTAGGTTTGACTTCCATAGCACTTGAAATATATAGAGCATATAGTAGACTTTTGATTTTGCAACTCATACTTAATTATTACCATGTGCAATTATTTATCTTCACTTGCTTTTTAATTATTTTTGGCATTTATCTTACTCGTAACAAATAGTCATTAAGTAAGCTATCGTTCTCTCGAATAGAAATTGAGGAAAATAAAGAACGTAAAGTAGAAAGAGAACAAGATTTTATGGCACGATTATTATATCTTTAGTTTTTCTTTATATTTCCTTGGCTTGAATTGAGTGGATAATATGTGGCGTGGTATATCTGATCATTTAGTCAACAAAACATACATAAGTCGATAGAGCTACATGTATATGTTCTTTAGCTAAAATGCATAATCAAATATGGTACAAATTTATTCCAAATTTTATGTTACGGTCCAAACTATGATTCGTATTGTCCACTTTAACCTAACTACAGATCTCACAAGTGTGTCTCATGTTTTATATATAAAGCTTTTCACCTTTTTTTTCTCTTTGAGTAAGAATCTTAAAACATAAATAAAGATAAAATAATACGATAAATATTTTGAAACGGAGGAGGAAATAGTAATTTTGAAGTTGCAGTCTTGAGTTATGTCACCTGATAAAAAACTGAGACCTCGGAAATTGAACAAATTAACTTGAAATTCTGGCATTTTTTTGTGCATGCAGCACACTTGTTATTCTATCACAATAAAAAAAGTAGAAAAATATCAAATCACGCCTTAAATTATTATTTTTTTAGTTATAATTTATGTGATATTATTTGATTAAACTTGTGATCCAAAATCTGTTTTAAATGTTCTGATAATTATAAATCATTTTATTAAGAATAAATAAAATAATTTAAATTTAAATTATTATTAAATATAAAAAAAAGTTATTATGATTAATTGATTGTGGCTGACTAAAAAAAAAGAGTTATGGTATGAATTGAGACAAAATAACAAAATTCCAAAAATATTATTAATTTCAAGTGATTGGGACTATATAATAAAACCAAAAAATGGAAGAAAAATCCAGTTTCCTAAGCTTGTGGTGATGGATATTAGGTACGTAGTACTACCCTGTCTGCCACCAAGAAGGCTGCTTCTCTTTTAATTAGAGGTTTCAAATTCGAGTTTTAGGTATGAATTTATTTTTGATATGGAGCACTGTCCTCCAAATAGAGTTTTACCCAATCTAAAATTTAAATTAACCGAACTCTAATGCATCAATATGAATTCCGAATTAAAAAATAAATTAGGTAGTACTAGTACTTAAAACTTACACCCGTGACATCCATCAGGTCTGTTTTTGCTTTGTTTTTTTCCTTCCAAACAGAATATTAACTCTACTAAATAAATAAAATATTGTTTAGTTTGTACTATATTGTAAAATAATATATAATTGACGTTAGGCACGCAATATATGTTGAAAAAGGGAACATTTTGTTTGTCATTTATAGACATGCATGCAGATTCTATGCCCTAACTTAATCACATTTTTATATTAATTGTATGTATTAGAACTTTGTATATATCTAATTAATTTGAAACGGAGTTTGAAATAATTAAGTTTTAATTCCATCAGCAAGTAGCTTCGGTTAATTAAGCAAAGCTCAAAGAAACATAATTGATAAATGATAAATTTCGCAACACGAATTAATGAATCGAGAAATTAAAGATGTTTTTAATACTAACAACAGCTTCTTCTGAAGCAATTATAGTGGCTCCTGGCCAGAATATCTATGATTCTTTTCTTTCGGATGAAGAACCATACATTGACTCTGGAACCTATAGAGATGGTTATGTTGTGAAGTACTATTTGTGCACGTACTTATGTCATTCGGCTCTCGCACTAACATGCATCTACAAATTAGCTAGTACGTCATTGGTGCCTAAGAATGGAAAAAGTTTGTTGGATGCGTCGCCCACAGAAATGGCATTGTACGTAATGTACAAATTTAAATATAATCAAATTTTAATATGAATATCGAACACTAGATGCCTGAGGAATCAAAATGTCACTCAAGTTGTCATTAGATTATTATTGTGGCCACCTCATTAGAAGAAAAGAATAACCAAGATCTACTAACTATTGGATAAAAAAATAATAAAAGTAACTATTTGAGAATCTCTAAAGTTGCCAAGACTTTTAACACTAATTTCTTCTCTATTTTTTTCATAAAATATATCACATTATGGTGGGATCTAAAGTTAAAAGTGATGCTCTCTATATAATCTTGTTATATCTCATTTTGGAGTAAAAAAAGGTTGCAAGAATTTAATACATTAATATTGAGTGAAGATACTTGGGCTATTATTTGGGCTTTATAGAATTTGGGCTGAAAGTATGGTAGCCTTTTCAAATGA
Organism: Solanum etuberosum; assembly: GCA_029582245.1. Classification (NCBI taxonomy): domain Eukaryota; kingdom Viridiplantae; phylum Streptophyta; class Magnoliopsida; order Solanales; family Solanaceae; genus Solanum; species Solanum etuberosum. The sequence goes on from JAJONR010010490.1 coordinate 20,283, forward strand.
AATTTTTTTTTAAAAAAAAGTATAGTATATATTACATATAAGTTAACTAGGATACAAGTTCAAATGACACGCAGGCACATTAGGGCTCGATGTGATATAGCTCAAATGTGTGAGACCAAATCGGACAATGTTGTGACATGTGTATTAGATTGTGATTGATATAGTATCTTGGATTCGTGCAATATGTTCTTAGCATGATCGATGAGCGTTGAAATCTTAAAAGTGTGTTAATCAATGCTGATAAGTTATGACAGATAACAGATCAAAGAGAATTGCCAATAAAATTTTAGGATAACAATAATCTTCTAAAAAAAGAGTGCATACGAGACCTTAGGGATGTCTCATATCGAAAATGAATGGAAAATAAAACGTTATATAAGAGAAAACACAAATGGAATTTTTATATGAAAGGAGTACAAAACTAAAATCCCCTTAGTGGAATTTTATTTTTTCAAAAGATAATTTTTGCCTCTCCTTTTATTACTGCAAATAAAATAAAGTTTATTTGTAATGAGCTACTTCCTCAATTTGAAGTGGATGTATATTATTTGAGGAAGAAAAAAAATCCAAGTTATAGAAGGAATCAAGCATTTGCGCGGAAATTTTAATATTTCAGTTGATTGGTTACATGAGTTTTCATTTTTTTAGCGTTCGATTCATCACTGTGTAATCTCCTCCCATTTTTTTTTTAAAAATAAAAACATTTGCACACATTCAAAATGTCAAATTTTTCCAAAGTCAAGAACTAATTTTAAAATCCCAGTATTTAAAGAGATTATTTTAGTATACCATAGACTAATGTACCTCCTATTAAAATAATAAATGGTCAGCATGCACTAGTCTTAATTTTCATATAACTTTTTTTTATTTGATATTCGATATATATATATATTAGAATCTCGATTAATTTAAATTTCGTCAGTATATAAGACAATTACAATGGATCCAAAAGAGAATTTTTTTCATAATTACACTCCAAATCAAAATTTCTAATTAAGTATTAATCCCACCACAAATCCACCACTCTTGTTGGTTAATCTATTGTGTGGGGGTGGGGGGTGAGGAGGGGGGGTGTTGATTTTGTCAAAAAGTGGGTTGATGATCCCATAAATTTTTTGTTAAGTCCAATGAGAGATCGTGCAATGTTTTACTATGTTGAAATCTAAAAAGTCTAGACATAGATTAGCACTAATTAATTAATTAATTAAATTGGCCTCTAATTTCTAGATGAATGTTCAATTCAGAATATATCCTCCATCAACGCCACCATTTAAGAGTTCTATTTTTTTGGGTGATGCTAAATGGCCAGAAAATTTGGTCATAATTTTAAAAAGTCTATAATATTTGTTTTATTTTAAATAAACTGATTTTTTTTCCATTTTTTAATTAAAAGATATTAAAATTAAAAGAGTAAAAATGTTCAAAAAGGTAAAATACCATTCTGGTTAAATTCTGACCAAATTTTCTGGCCAAAAGGATTTTTTCTTTTTTCTATATGTGTTTTATTTACACTAATGTAAATATTATTTTAAAAAGGAATATAAGTAAGTTAAACGAGTCCTGAGTCAAAATGGTCATTTTTTCTTCGCTAAAATGCAAAAGGACAATTTGTTTTGAAATTTCACCAAAATATTTAGTTAATTATGTATTAATAGCTAGTACGTCGTTGCTGAGTTAGAATACCTCAAACTTTGAGTGAGATGACTTTTGATTTAACGGAGAGATTAAGTATATTTTATTAATTAGTTACACATTTTATCATACATTATTTTTCTCTTAGGAAATTTCGATTAAAACAAGTTAATAGGATAGAATGAGTTAGAAGTTTTTCTTACTCATTCCAACACTTTATCTTCGACTAATGATAGGTATATATTGTAATCGAATAGATAAGATCCTTTCGTTCTTAATTAGAGATTCAAAATTTGAATCATGAATACGAAAAGAAAATATATAAAACAATACTTTTTTCTTAAATAAATCTTAAATCATCAGAACACTTCAACTACGAATAGCAAACATCAAACGATACATTAAAAGGAAAAAATAAGTGTTATAGTATTTATTTTTCATCGTATATATGTTCAATCTGGAACCTAATAAAGATTGCTCCAATTAAAGTATCTCAAATGAGGAAAAAAAATCAATTTTTATTTTGTGATGGTCTACCTGTCTGAGATATGATTGCAATAAATACCTCAGTATTTACTAAATTTAAAGTGGCTGACAATTATTAATAAATAAATATAAAAGAGGTGCGGCATCCATTGATGATCAGAGAGTGGGTGACATTTTTTACAACAAAAAACAGTTCAAATTTATTACTATCTCATTAATTTACTCCAACCCCCAAATTAATTTAATTGCATCGATTGGTTCGTTTCGATTTTAAATTTTATTAATTTAATTTATTGATTATCAATTTGTAGATATGCTAAAACATTATAGAACTATTAAGATATTGACTTATCGGTTATTAATTTTTATCGGTTCGGTTATCGGGTTAACCGTTAAGATTTGACACAAAAAAAAAATCAATTAAAATCACTTAGAAATAAGGTGACAAACCGAATGAACCATGCAAATAAGTTTACAGATTGCATTTTGCTCAAAAGCAAACATTTTTACATTGTAAAATAACCAAGAATTTGAGACAACCAGAAATAAAAATATGAAACTAAATTTTATGTCAAGGACTTAATATACAAAATGATAGATATAATTTAATTTATTATCGGGTTATCGGTTAAACCGTTATGAAAAAATCACAAACTGTTAAGAATCGGTAACACGATAAGAAAAAATCAAAACCATTATCAAAATCGCTAAACCATAACCCATTAGTTATAAACCAATAACTTTTTTCTGATTCGAGTTATCGATTTCGATTCGATTTTGAACGACCCTAATTTGCTCGTCTCTCTTTACTCTTTTTATTTCATTTAATTTTGTGATGTCTGATTAGAAATAAAATTTAATTTTTTTTAAAATTATTATTTTAAATACATTATTTTATTTACATGGCTATAAAGTATCTTATTAAATATATATATATATATATATATATATGTTTTTTTTTTTAAAAAAAATGATCAGCAAAGAATATAGTGTCAAATAAAGTAAAATAGAGAAAAACATCTTTTAAAGGAGGTAAACTAGATACGACATTCAAAGGCATGGCTGACGGCTCAATGATAATTAACGTTCGTTGAGAATCATGAAGTCTATTTCATATTTATAATTTCAGAGAAGATAAATAATACTTTTCTTATCTATTCAAATTTTGATAAATAAAATTATTCAATAGACGAATACCTATATTAATGGGAGGAAGCAAATATCATAATAAGAATAATTTTTTCAAAAGATTATTAAGAAATTATATAGTAAAATATTTTTATTATTCAAACGTATCAATTAATTATAAAATAGAAGTAATAGCCTCCAATCTCCATCCGTATTTTAACTTATCGGAGATCATATTACTCAACCTCAAAAACTAATTCACCGATACTACCTCATAAATTTGAAATATGGATGTATATTATAAGGTGCTATGAGATTCTATTCCTATCCAAATTCGCCAGGCTGTTTGACGTTGTAATCCACACTCTTCCTCTGTACCGACTTAAAAATTGATGGATATTCTTATTTCATTTTAATTGTTTTTTTTTATTCCATATCAAAACATATATTAATATATTCATCATTGTATTCAGAGACAGATCTATGTAGATAGAAGGGGTATCACGCCACCCGATGGTGTATATATATATATATATATTTGTGTATATATTTATAAGGAAATGTATAAATATTAAGCATGACACTCTTAGAAATAATGAGCCTTGTGATTTCGGTGGTTAAAGCTCAAATTGACAATCTTAAGGATGCAAGTTTGAGCCTTGGCGGGGCATGTGTTTTCTAAAAACTTTTTTTATCGTATAGGACATCCAAAACCAACAATACAAGTCTAAATTTTGTATAAAAATTTGATAGTAAATATTAAGTATCATTTTGCTCTTTATTGGAGTTTTTGATGTATATTACTGTTCGTGATATCTAAGATTCTAATTCCTGAATCCGCTTTTAATTATATATTTGTATATTGATACACATCATTACCGAACGAAAAAGAGGAGGGAAAGAGAGAGAGCGTACGAGATGTTTGTCTCAGTAGGTAGTTTTCTCGTTAATAGATATGATAATGATGTTTGTCTAATTAGTTAGAGTTTTTTAATTAAGTAATTAACAACCCCCCCCCTAAAATGCAATTTAGATTTGGCCATAATGGGTTAAGATTAGTGTACGGACGGCCCAAATTAGTACGGGTTACGAAATGAGTCCGTGAAACCGCACATGATTTATGTTTTATTTTTTCTTTTATTGTCAGAAACAAATCAGTGTCAAACAGACAAATACGCGGCATTCCAGGCTGGCACCATTCAATTCATGAGTTTGTGGAAATCTCATATGTGCCCTTCTATGTATATACTCATATAAGTAATTAATTTGGAAGGAAAAATATTTTCGATACGCAAATATTAATAATGTAAGAATTAGTTAGAGTTAATATAAGTATTATTTTATGCAAATATTGGTTATATATGAGTAGTTATTCCACTTTCTATAATGCATAAAATAATACTTTATTTTCTATATCTACCTATCAAAAATCGTATAAGTTATACAGGAATCACTATATGAATAACAGAAACTTTATCCAACTACAAAACCAATGGCGTAGCAACATATATATAGCTTAAGTTGGCAACTTGAACACCCTTCGTCAATTTATATATATAATTCTGAACATACTTAATGAAATTTTTGGCTTTGCCAACGACCCCTAAGTAAATAACTCAATATTCAATCAAGTGCACTATGTAGTTTTCTTGTGAAAAAGGTGTCAACAGATAATATTATAGCAATTTTTAAAAATTTATACATATACTATTTGAGAGATGAATTCACATATTTTAATTTTAGTGCATAAATTCCCATAAATCTATTTGGATATAAATGAAGATAAAATGTATCGAAGGGTGAAGACGATAAAATTGGTTGAAGCTCAACGAAGCGTTTTAAATAAAACTTTAAGATAATTTAAGAGGATTTAATATATTTTGTACTACTAAATATTATATGCTACCCATACTAGACGTTTCTCTTTGTTCACACTTCACACAATAATAGAAGTAATAATATTTTATTAGATATATTATGTTATAACTTATATAGCACATGATTGAATTTTAAATTTGTGCATGATGATTAACGGTGTTAATTTATAACAATTTGAATTGTTAAATTATCTTTTTGAAGTTCTCTTTGAGTATAAAATTATATGTCGTAAATACTATATATGTAACTAACTTATAACTGTTTTTAAAAAAAGTTTGAGGAAAAAACTCCCTTAACAATTAACCTTTTTTCGTTTTTATTAGTACAACTTTTTAGCTTTTTTGTTTTAGAACTTTGGCTCCTTTAATAGAGTATATTTCTCTAAATAGAAAAAGTCTATTTGTTTCAATTTGTGAGAAGAGTGGTAAATCTTGGAGTCTTAAAATAAAGATACGTAAAATATATTATTTTTTTATTTAAAAAATTGTGATTTCAAACATATTATGTGTACGAGAGGTTGATTATAGAGAATATCAGGAGAAATAGAGGTAAGTCGAAGAAGTATTGATAGAGGTGATAAGACAAGATATGACTCAACTTCAGATTATCAACGACACGACCTTAGATAGAAGGGTGTGGAAGACACATATTAAGATAGAATGTTAGAAGATAGTGTAATATTGTCTTGCTTGTGGTGGTAAGTGTTTGTCATTGTACTAGATGATTATTATTGTTTAGTGTGTTTCGACTATCACACTATTATATTATTATTTTGCTTCTTTATGATAGACTTTACACTACTTATGTGTTACTTGCTATATTTTCTTCATTATATTCTTCTTTGTGCCTGGATCTGTTGCCGAGGGTAAATTTCAGAAACAACCTCACTAGTGGAGGCAGTATGTTATTGTTGTGATCTCAAACATATTACATGACAAGTTGAATTTAAAAGTTACGAATAAAGTAAACACATCATTTTTCGAAAAATGAATAAAAAAATGATAAGTAAGTTGAAACGGTAATATTAATAAATAGTTTTTACAACTGTATATAAAAAAAAACAAATAAATTGAAACGGAAAATGTCAATAAATGAAGAAATTTACTCAAATTAATACAATGGGCTCAACGGTCACTTTACCGAAATATCTATTTCTTCTTCCTTCACTGTCCTAAAGCAAAAAATAAAATAAAATCCCTTTTTAGACTTTTATTCTCTCTCATTTCTCCGGTCAACACCTCCGGCCATCGCCGTCGATATGCCGCCGGAAAATCACCTCATCACCACCATCCTCCTCCTCTTCCTCCTCATTCTCCTACCTCTCCCTTCTCCGGCCATCGCCACCACCACCGACAACCCCAAATTCCGCGAAGCTCCAGCATTCCGCAACGGCAAAAATTGCCCAATTTCAAAATGGCCTAAAAATCCCTACGATCCATCAACTATCCACATCGCAATGACTCTCGATTACTCCTCCCCTTACCTCCGCGGCTCAATCGCCGGCGTACTTTCCGTTCTTCAACACTCTACTTGCCCGGAAAACACCTTCTTCCACTTCCTCGCTGTTCGCCGACACTTCAATCACCTCAACAAAACTATCACCTCAACTTTCCCTTACCTTAATTTCAACCTCTACAACTTTAACCCTAGTTTAGTCCGTCACTTAATCTCCTCCTCGATCCGCCGTGCACTTGATCAACCCTTAAATTACGCTCGGATTTACCTCGCCGACTTACTTCCGGCCACCGTTAACCGGATTATTTACCTCGATTCCGACCTCATTGTCGTCGACGACGTCGGTAAACTCTGGAACATTGAGCTCAACGATCGGGTATTAGGTGCCCCGGAATACTGTCATGCTAATTTTACTCACTATTTTACACACAAATTTTGGTTCCACCCAATTTTCCCGAACACATTCGAGAATCGAACTCCGTGCTATTTCAACACCGGAGTTATGGTTATCGATTTGCAGAAATGGCGAAATGATGACTATACACAAAAACTTGAACACTGGATGAGAGTTCAAAAAAGGTAGGTAACTCTTTTTCCTCGACTAATCTGAATTCACGCTCTTTAACTATTAGCGGTCAATCAATAATTTTGTTTGTTAATATAGCCAATATTATTCGAACCTTTGCAAATGTTGTTGTACTTAAGAGTTCGAGTAATAAAGATTTCAATTTTAACTTGAAGTAGAAAATATTGTAATTTGTGTCTAACATGTTAAAAGGTGTCATTGAAACTTGAATTTCGTATATTTGTCAATATTATGTCAAATGAGTAGAGTGATGGTGAAACTCGAATCTTACCTCCTATATGTGATTATACATGTGTGATTTTAGGACATATATTACACGTTTATTTACTTAATTACATTTTCAACAGGTACAGAATCTACGAACTAGGTTCATTGCCTCCGTTTCTATTGGTATTCGCCGGAAATGTAAAGCAAGTGGAGCATAGATGGAACCAACATGGGCTTGGTGGTGATAATCTTGAAGGACAATGTAGGGATTTACATCCAGGTCCAGTAAGCTTGTTACATTGGAGTGGAAAAGGGAAGCCATGGCTAAGATTAGACTCAAAGAAGCCATGTCCATTGGATAGTTTATGGGCACCCTATGATTTGTTCCGACATCAATCGTTGTTTTCGGATAGCTGAGGGGAGTCGAATTCAAGATCTTTGACTAAGCACTTCTTGTTAGACATGATTATTCGAACTCGAGATCTTTTATGGCAGTGTGAATAATTGTTAAGAGTGAGCTGGAGACAGTGAGACTGAGTTTGTAAAAAGACGAATGAGGACAAAAGTGTGTAGGATAGGGTAGTGTAGAAGGAAGGCTAGTTTTGGGATTTTGTGGAGAAAAAGTTCCATCTATGTTATTGGTGGGGTTAAAGAGAATTTTAACCGTTGGATTGAGGTGGATGGTGGATTTACCAAAAGTGTGGGGTCATGGGGGTGACGTGGAGGATGGTGATTGGTGGATGGGACTTTGATAATAGATTTTTGGAAGGAAGTAGTTGGATTAGGGGAAGATTCTTTGTGTTGCTTTCATAGATTTTGATTTTTGTTGTTTGGATGATTTATATGCACTTTTGTGACCTACTTCAATTATTTGCCTTCTTTTTTTTCCTTTGGGATGTCATTCATAAATCATAAAAAAAAAATGTTGTTTGATACTCTTTGATTGAATTGCTTTTTATCTCATATTGTGATAGTCCATAATTTTGAAGTAGTGGATCTATTGCTACTTAAACAATTGTTTTAACTTCATAAAATATGCGTACACATTACTGTCAAATTCCACTTATTAAATCACACTGAATATGTTATTAGTGTGTATCTATTTGAAAATTTTGATAAGATCTTTGTGTTTTTAAGTTTTTGGAATTGTGAGATGGGCTAGTAGGGCAATTGGTCATGAATTGGTTGATATTTGAAAGAAAAAAAGTTTCTTATTTAATTTAAATTATTAAATTATTTGGATGTTGAAGTAGTACTTGGATATGAGAACTTTTTTTAAACCCCGCAGGAGCTCTCACCTTTTTTTTTCCGCTTGGTGATTCGAATTCACAATCTTCTGGTTGGAAGTAAGGGATACTTACCATTCGAACAACTCTCTCTTGTTAATATGAGAACATAATTAAAGGTTTGTGCATAAAAACTCCTAAAACTTCTTTTTCAAATTTTATATTTCATATTTTAAGTTTGAAATTGAAATAATAGGATCAATTTGATAAACAAGTTCGTTTAATTAATCTTTCCTTGGCTTTTTTTCCCCTTTATATATACATCCTAGTTTGTGGGGAAATGGGATAGGAGCATAGGTCATTTGAGAATATTTCTATGGGAAAAACTAAAAATGAATTGTATTTGGATATTTATTCTTCTTTTGGAAGTTACTATTAGGGTATTGAAGGGGGTAATATTACTATCATGTATTAGCAATTACAGGTTTAAATCGTTAAAATAACTTTTTGCAGAAATAGTATAAGCTCATGTACAATAGATCCTTATAATTTTTTTTTTTTTCTAAATCCTACGCATAGCAAGAGCTTTAGTACACAAGACCAGACCACTCTTTTACTACGAGGGTATTCTCCATAAAAATTGATCA
>JAJONR010010491.1:0-22305 GCA_029582245.1 Solanum etuberosum
AATACATCAAAATAGAACAAAATAACTTCAAGAAAACTAAACCCCACAAATCAGAAAGCATTAAACTGCAGCAAACAAACTGAAATCAATTGAACAAATACAGTATCAACTATCAAGAACCAAACTTTAAGTAAAATAGAAAAAAATAACTTCAACAAAACAAAACCCCACAAATCAGAAAGCATTAAACTGCAGAAAACAAACTGAAATCAATTGAATAGACACAGTATCAAGAACCAAACTTTAAACAAAATAACTTCAAGAAAACTAAACCCCACAAATCAGAAAGCATTAAACTGCAGCAAACAAACTGAAATCAATTGAACAAACACAGTATCAACTATCAAGAACCAAACTTTAAATACATCAAAATAGAACAAAATAACTTCAAGAAAACTAAACCCCACAAATCAGAAAGCATTAAACTGCAGCAAACAAACTGAAATCAATTGAACAAATACAGTATCAACTATCAAGAACCAAACTTTAAGTAAAATAGAAAAAAATAACTTCAACAAAACAAAACCCCACAAATCAGAAAGCATTAAACTGCAGAAAACAAACTGAAATCAATTGAATAGACACAGTATCAAGAACCAAACTTTAAACAAAATAACTTCAAGAAAACTAAACCCCACAAATCAGAAAGCATTAAACTGCAGCAAACAAACTGAAATCAATTGAACAAACACAGTATCAACTATCAAGAACCAAACTTTAAACAAAATAGAACAAAATAACTTCAAGAAAACAAAGCCCCACAAATCAAAAAGCATTAAACTGCAGAAAACAAAAAGCAATCAATTGAATAAACACAGTATCAAGAACCAAACTGTAAATACATCAAACTACATAATAAGAACAATAACTTGAGCAGAACAACTCGCCTAATTGAGTAAATTTTCACAAATTTGGTTCCTTTTACTACTTATATTTGAGTAGAGAGATGCAATTGAAAGTGTTTTGAGTGAATTGAAAGAAGCAGAAGAAGAGTTGTATAAGGATTTTGATTCAAAAGAAGTTTCTTTTTATTGAAGAAAGGGAAAGGTAACAAGTGATGACGTGGCTATTTCGCCATTACATAAGACACTCTTTGTGCTTTTCCCTCCTGTAATTCCACTCTTATTATTTATTTTCTATTTTTCTTTTTCCACTTTTAGTAGTAAATTTTTTTATTATAGTTTTTCGGGCATTCGATATTCGTATTGGAGTTTGATTCAGCTGGATTTGCGCATGTAGGGCTCTTTTCAAGGGGAAGCGTTCTCTATCGAGAATTTTTTTTATACTTAGTGCTTGAATCTGAGAACCTAATTAAGAAAGAAGCAAACTCATACACTGTTTGATAGTTATGTTTAGTTAATTATTATAGGTGCTTTTTGGAAATTTGAACGACTTTTATTTCTTGATGGGCTAAAAAAGGAAAATACCTATGGTCTTTTATTAAACTTTAGTGAAAAGTGTATTTTTTTAAAATAAAAATAAAAATTGGGGCTTAAAGAATAAATAGGAATACTTTTTTCTTTTCTTTATAATAAAATAATTTTTAATTTGATATATGGGTTTCTAGTTTTATAACTTATTTTTGTTGTTTTTTTTAATTTAAGTTGGCTTTTGAATCTTTTCCAAGTTAATGGGAGAAAAAAAAAGTGTAAAACGGTCCATTATCTTTAGACTTCTAGGCACAAAATAATTCTATTTATTTGGGAGGAGCATTAAATATTAGTAATTCTAATTAAGATAACTCTTTAATAAAAATAATTGACGTGCAAATAATTTTATATAAAATATCACCTTCTTAGTTCTTATCGTTATTATTGAAGATCGTAAATACTTATTTAAATTTGGCAATATAAATATCATACACATCTAAAGAGACAAACCAACGTATTGCCTTTCTAGCAAAACGAAGGTCACATACATGACGAAGCTTTGTTAGTATGGGAAAGAACGATAAAAAATATGGAGTTTTTTTTTCCCTAGATCGATTTAAGTAACATAGCTTATGAAATATTTTATTATTTCTAATGTACCCAAAAAAATATATTAAAAATGCTCAATAACTTTGAAATTCATTGAGTAGCTTGATTTGAGAATAGATTTGAGAAAGGCCTAAAACAATCCTAACTTGGACCTTCTGAAAGTATTGTTACACCCGTATCGAATCCTCTGAATATGTATAGCTTTTGATAAATTCATCATACAACCAAACGATACCTTTAAAGAGTCGGAGCAATTTCTAACTTGGACAAAACATTTGATAGAGCATAGGGAGATCCCAATAAGTAGCATCATTATTACTATCATGAAAATTCTCCCAATATTCATTCACTCCATTCATAGCATATAGTGATGCTGATATTTGTCTTTCGACTTTCATATTTTCAAATTCAGGTATATGAGGATGATCTTCATGAATTCCCTTTGGTACGTCGTGAAAGTTATCAACATTTTCATCCTCTAGAAGAATCGTGTTATCAACATTTTCATCATCTAGAAGAATCGTGTCTAAATCATTTGTAAATGTTGATGTATGATCGAAATTTGAAGATCTTATTTGATCAATTTCAGCCATATAGAAGTTCAAATCCGGCTTATATGCATCATCATTAGATATTTGAGTTTCTTGATGAGTAGTTGTTGAAGTCGAGATAGTTCTAGTACTACTAGTACTTTTGTGATTGACTTTGTTGAGGCTTTTCTTATGGTTGATGAGGTTTCTAATTTTCATAGAAAGAGCAGGACTAATGGGAGGGGCATGATTATGGAAATTCGTTCGAGCATTTGATCCTCGGAGAAGACAAGCAGCCTCATCATAAGCTCGAGCAGCTTCTTCAGCAGAATCAAACGTTCCGAGCCACATCCTGATCTTTTGTGTTGTGTTCTTGATCTCTGCAACCCATTTTCCAGAAGGTCTTTGTCTTACACCAACAAATTTTCTCTGTTTTGGAACTTTAGGGCTCCATTTTTTTATGGAATCATGTAGTTGTTGTTGTTGTTCCATATGGGAGTTAAAAGGGGGAAAAAAGATGTTAAAGGACTAATAGGAGAGGAAATAGTGAGTTGTTTAAACAAAATTAAGGTTGTTTATATAAGTCTTTGGAGTTTATGGGAGCCTTGTCTTCATTTACTTGTTCTTTCATTAGTTGACTGAAATATCTAAGTGCGTGAATCACATAGAGTTCTGGTGGGATGGATAAGATCGTTCTAACCTTAATCGGAGTTTCGTGTTCGAACATTGAAAATAGAAAAAAAAATACGTATACGGATCCTACGTTTCTCCCTCGAGTCTTACATAGCGTGAATCTGAATTAGTGTACGCCTCAATACAGATATGGAACATCAGAGGAAACAAAAAAAATTGTGTGTTGTGATGGGATGGATAAGATTGTTTTACTCTTAATCAGGAGTTTTGTGTTCGAATACTGAAAATGGAAAAAAAAATACTTATGAGGTCTTTTATTTTCCACTTAGATGAGTTATACACAGCGTGAATCTGAACTAGTGGACGTTTCAATACAGATATCAAACACCGAATGAAAGCAAAAAGAAAATGTGGGTTGTGGAGAGAAGATGTGGGAATATGTTATGTCATGAAGGAAAAATGACTTGTTTAAGATGAATGATTAAACCAAATTATATTTGTTTAAAATTATTTTAATGTTTGTTGTTTGTGTTTGTTTGTTTGTTATATTTGCTATATTTTTGCAAGGCATGCTCTAAGTCTCACACTTATGCACGTTCTTTGTCTTTTTGGTTAAAAGGGGTGGAAAATGATGCCTTAGTTTTTGGCATTTTATCTCATAGAGATTCTTTTCTTTTTATATATATAATAATTAATATTTTGGATTATCAAAATACCTAACATATCAACTACTATATGTCTAATTAATAAAGGGTCTATGGAATTTTTATTTTCTTTTTCTTAATTTTCAAGTTCTAGTCATGAACTTGTGATGACATTGTTATGTATTTTTAAGTATTATTTAGTCATGGAATTGTTCATCATCCTTAAAAGGCACATATTGTCCTTTTTGGACCATAACGCTATCGTAAAAATAACTTTTAGCAGGAATATCAAATATTAAATATCAGTATGAATTTCAAAAATAAAAATAAAAATTGACTTACTCAACTAAAGATGATAATTGATATAAAAAAAAATATAAAATCTTCTAAAAACATAATTTTAAAGATTTCACAAGGGAGAAACATAAAAAAATTGAGACATGCTAGGCAGTACATGATTCTAGATACCATGTCACAAAGTACAAAATGTATAGTATAATTATTATTATTATTATTACTATTAAAAGAAATAAAAGTCAAATATGGTCTAGTTATTGACAAAAAATAGCATAATATTTGGTGGATTAATTAGGACAACTTTGTAATGTGTCAACCATAAAACTAAGTTGCAATCACGAACCTGGCCTGCTATTTATATTTTACTTTTTCATCATTTTCTTAAATAATTTTAATAATTTGGTCATCCCAAAATCTGCCATTTGGATACATATCATACTTCTAAAAAAATTTAAGTATAATGTTAGTTTCATGGAGACTATAGTAGGTACAATATTAGAATCTTTTGGTTGCACGCTTTATTTTATAACTTAGGAAATGGTGAAGTACGTGAATCGACTCCCTCTTCGAGTCTAGACCTTTTAACAACAACAACAACTAAACCTACTAGGTTTCTAATTTAGGGCTATATGTTTGTCAGAATTTCGTAGCTTTGATTCATATCATGTGTGTGTAATTAAAAAATTTACTGAATAAGTTGTTATTTTTTTTTTGTAATTCGAAACTTATGATAGAGTCTATTTTTCTGATAAACGATCGACTCAAAAGGAAAAGTAGTTGAGAATATATAACACTAATTAAATTGGGGATCTATTCGAGCTGAAAGATGCCTTAAAATGGAGAAATGTCATATCAATTCATAATAATTCTTAGTACATAATATGTCTTCTTCAACGAAAAAAAAAATGAAATTTAGGGCAACAACAACAACGATTTTCAAAAGTAAAGACAATATATACATCTCGATTTTATACAATATATATATATATATATATATATAACACATAAAAAAATATACAAAATTACTTTTTGCTGTATGAATTTTGTATATTTTTCACCCCATGAACTTCAAGCAATCTGACTTGGGAGTGTATTAGTTATACATCCTACACTACCGAATATGACGTGCTAGTTAATTATACATAATCTCAAAATTTGTACCAAACAAAGTATTAAATAATACCACATTGGGTCCGTTTGGTAGCTGGTTAGAGTTATTAGTAATGTAGAGATTAATCATGAGTTAATCTATGTATTATTCTATGCAAATATTAGTAAGTGATATACTAGTTATACACGTATTAGTTATTCCACATTAGTCTTGAATAAAATAATACATAACTTTATTCATAACTTATTCATATACTAGTTATGTGGTCCTCTAAATTGTCAACCAAACATCGTATTTATTTCATACATAAATAACATATTTATTTCTTATCTACCTACAAAACATCATATAAATTATACAAAAATTAATACATGAATAACATGTTTCTTATCCAGCTACCTAGGGGTATGCAAATATATTCCCGAAAAATTTATTTGAAAAATCAAAAAATTCCCGAACTGAACTGAATAACCTTACAAGTATGCAAATATATTTATATATTAACAACATGTTAAATTTTATATATAAATATATTTTATAACATTTTTAAAATATAAATATAACATACACCCTAGACCTCTGATGACAATTTTGAGCCTATGTCCTTTAATACTATAATAGAAGTCATTAAACAATACAGAAAACCTATGCAAACACTCATATTAAAAGTTTAAGATCAAACAATACGGTAACGAAGTTTTACATTCTTAACTTCTTGGTGAAGAATTGAAATGTTTCTTCAAGAACACACTTACGAAAGAAATATTTTAATAGTGATGTATTTTGTAGTGATACTTTAAAAGTTAAAAAAAGAATCAAAAATTAACTGAACCATACCGATACCGAAGAAAAAACCAATATGATTAGGATAGTTTTAAAAAATCAGATTTTGGTTATAATTATAAAATACCCGCAAAATTGAAATGGTATAATTTTTAAAGATAACTAACCGAACCGCCCCATTGACACACAAAAACTGGAATGGCATAATTTTTTAAAGATAACCGACCGAACCGTCCCATTGACACACGAAAATTAAAATGATATAATTTTTTAAGGTGAAATGGTTTGATAGACCCTTATACTTGTATGAGTTTGTATTCTGGACCCTCTTACTTAATCATTTGTCAACTGAACTCTTAAATTCAAATAAAATAAGACTTTCAAACCCCTCCAATTATGTGTGTAGCTCACTCTCCCTTACAAAATGACATGTCATATCTACATCAGATATATTAACGACATGTCATAATGCCACATCAGATATTATTAACCAAAATGTTAAATAATAAGTTTTCTATTTAAAAAATAAAATAAAATAGTTATATTTCTCAGCTTTCCTTCACCTCCACAACCACCATTAGAGATCTCACCACCATCTTCATTCCTCTAATTCCTTTCTTCTTCGAAAAATGACAATAAAGTTTTCATGATTGGTAGCATTTGACTAATTAACAACGTTTTCTTAACGTTGGATCTTGTGGCAGATTTTTGAGGCTCGAAGAAGAAGACCACGCAAAATCAAACCAACAGCTCAACACAGAAAAAAATCTATTTGCTTTCCGCTCCATTTCTCTTCATCGTCCATGCTCTAACCACTATGAAAGATCCATAGCAATCGGAGCAAAATCGTTATTGACTGTCTTCTTGTTCAACATCTGAAACTTTAATTGACACCGCTAAAACTCACTAAAACACTCAATATTTAACGGAGGTTCAGTGGACAGAATGGGCGAAGATGTAGATGAAAACGACGTCGCAGGGGACATCGAAATCTGTATAATTCCAGAAGAAAAGGGAGAAGTTGTGAACCTCTTTTTTTGCAATAACCCAAAAAGTGTATACCTTGACAGTAAAATCATAAATGGATTTTGGAGACCTTTCAGCTATAGAAGAAAAAAATGGGTATCTATAGAATAAGAACAAAGCAAGAACAAGAAAGAAAAGAGCAGCCAAATTGGTGATACTCAACATCTTCTCATTCTGTCTAACCTATGCATATATAAGCCAAAAAAATTTAAATGGGGTAATTAAAATCTAATAAAATATTTGGCATCAACAAATTACTAATCTCAAATAAATAACAATTTAGTATCCACTTTCTCAACAAAATTCCAGTAAAACAAAGTACTAGTATTATTAGAAAACATAAGACATAAAGATAAGTTCACATGTAAAGAAGAGAATCCAGATCTACTCCTCTATAGCTGAACTTCTTAATCATTCTCTTCCTTGGCTGTCGATCACAACATCAGCTTCAACTTTCGCCATGGATTGGGGACGGACTAGGGCTTAAAAAAGTGACAATGGCTAGGGTTTTGGGGACGAAGACGGAAGGAGGGGTTGGGGACGATGATGGAAGGAGGGTTGAGAACTTTAATTTGTTTTTCCTTTTTATCTTTATTATTTAATTAATTTTCTAAAGCAAATTTATTGCTTTCACACTCTCCTTTTAAAGTGTTGATACCACGCTCAATATTGAGTCAGCAAAAAAAATGCCACATAAGTTCGGTCAATGGTCAAAGGGTTTTAAAAGTTTCATTTTAATTGAGTTTAAGGGTTCAGTTGACAAAAGTTTAAGTATAAGGGTCTAGAATACACGCATACAAATGTAAGGGTTCATCAGACAATTTCGTCATTTTTTAAAGATAACCGACCGAACTATCCCACTACCTAACGACCCCTTAAAAGACAACCCAACAGGTTTGAAATAAATGGGCTTCATACTCTTGGGCCCATGTTAAAAGCCCACTCCTCAAAACCCTAGCTTCCTCCCACTCGATTATATAAATAGAACCACTAAGCTGCAATAAAACACAACAATTACTCTCTTCTGCCGCTTCAGTTTGAAATCTTCAACAATGGTGATATCTTCTAAATTCTAAATTTATTTTTGTGTGTATGTGTATATATTTTGAGTTATATGCTTCTTTAATCTGGTTGGCAAGAAATAATTTATTTTTGACCAACTCGTTCCCTTGAAGCAATAATAAGTGTGTTGTTCCTTTTTTCATCTTTCTCCTCATTTAATTTAATCTGTGGAGAACAATTGGAATAGCTACATCTTTTTTTTCATAATATTTTTTTCATAAGTATTTTTTTGATGAATAAATGATGATGAGTAATTTTTTTACAGTTACAGACCTGTAATGATTTGCGAAAATGATCGCAACAAATTGAACATCTAAGGGACTGAGTTTGTTCATCAAAATTTTTTATATATAATTTACACTATGGAAACAACAGTGATGATTAATTTTTTTTTACAGTTACAGACCTGTAATGATTTGCGAAGATGATCGCAATTAATTGAACATCTAAGGGACTGAGTTGTTTTCATATTTTATTTTACTTTCTGCGTATATTTGCGGGATTTTATTGGGTATATTGTTGTTAATTGTACTATGCTTTGCTAATTATATTTTGTGGATTACACTTTTTGTAGTGTGGTACTATAGCAAGTGAAGCTATAATAATGTTCCCCTCGCTATCCTTTGCATCTAATTTTTGTGGTGTATTTGGACGTTGGGGTACTACATAACTATTTATTAGAGCCTAATTGTTAAAATCTAAATTCCAAATTTTAAGGTCTAAACCTTATATTATAAAACTTTAAACTTTAAACTCTTGACCATATTGTCTCAACTTTAAATCTTAAATTCTAAAATCATAAATCCTAAATTATAAACCTTAAGACTTTCAAGGTTTAGGATTTAAGGTTTAAGTTTTAGGCTTTAAAGTTTAGAGTTTGGTTTTAAGTTTTGAAGTTTAGGGTTTATGATTTAGGAACTGAAGTTTAAAGTTTAGAGTCAAGCATTAATATTTACAACGATAATTGTTTATTTGTTTCTTTTAATTATTATTTTTTGCCGATGATGAGTAGTTTTGCGTTAATGATCAAAATCATGATTACGACTATACTACTGCCTTCCTTCTGAGGCTAATTTGATGATTTGTTTTACGAAAGGGATTAGGAAATAAAATGGATTTACAAAGATATTCTTCATAATTATGTAACAAAGATTTTTTTTAAAAATGATTTGTGAAACTATAGTAATATGTACGGTGATGAATAGTGGAAAGTGTAGAAAAAAAATGATGAAGTTGGACAATCTGCCCTTTATAAATCCTAAACTGCAAACTTTACGGTCTGAATCCTAAGTCTTAAATCATAAACCCTAAATTTAGGATTTAGGGTTAAGGTTTTAAGGTTTAGGGTTTAGGCCTTAAGATTTAGGATTTAAATCGAGTTTATATTTTAGTCTCTAAGGTTTAGTATTTAAAGTTTCAAGGCCATAAAATTTAGGTTTTGGGTTTATGATTTAGGATCTAATGTTTAGGCCCTCAATTTTAGGGTTTAAGGTTTATGTTGTAAGGTATAGGGTTTTGGATTCATGCACTAAGGTTTAGGGTTTAGGTTTTAAGATTTAGAGTTTAGATTTTAGGCTCTAAAGGTTTGACTCGTTTAATTTTAATATATTATTATTTAAGTTTTGTATCGTAATTTGAATTTCAACTCAAAAAAAATGAAAATAAAGAATTATAAATGGATAGATAGATCAATTCTAAAATGTTATAAAACAAATAATTATTCATTTCTTCAATATATGAACATATATTACATCTGTAAATAAAAAGCCTTAAAATGGATTGAAAACACCCATAGTTCTAATTTTTATTTTTATTTAAAAATTGGCAACATTATTATATTAATTATATATCATTCATATAATGATTGTCTTGTGAAATGATGTTTTTTAATATTGAAATGATAAAATCTTATAGAAGATTAATAATTAGATTATTTTTTTATAGAATTATATACCATTCATATAATGATTGTCTCGTGAAATGATGTTTTTTCAATATTGAAATGATAATATCTTATATAAAATTAATAATTAGAATTTTTTCCCCTAAGAAATCACTTATAAAAAAATATAAAGTAATATTCCCTCTATTCCATATTATTTAAAATTTTGAGCTAATGTATACTTGTTAAAAAAACATTGAAGGACATAATTAAATCATATTTTTTATTATTATCCTTTGTGAAATAATAAATATAATTTTTCAAGTAGTGTATTTTATTTTTTAGAAAATATAAAACATCATTAAAGGAAAAGGCAAATATGAAAATAATTTCAAAGATTCATTTTAAATTTTAAATAATGAAAAAAGCTCTAAAACTTCAACTAATAAGGAATAGATAGAGTAATTTGTCTCTAAAAAGTTTAACAATTTAAATAATACACAATTTGTTTGTATTTTAGAGAATCGAAAGTTTTGTGCACTTTAGGCTCTGATACCATGAAAATAAGAAAAAGTATATAAAATTTCTTAAAAGAATACAAAGATATATATAAATGAGAAGAATAGTGTAATTATGGTAATTATATATTCAAATCCCCACAAATCAACTATAGTATCATATATAATACTTAAATGATACAAAACTTAATTGAACATAAAATATATGGTTTATAAGTTACATTTGTGGAACAATAGTACTATTTTTTTTGGAGTTCTTCCTCAAGAATTTTGACAATTGTGGAAGGTAAAGAGGAAGGGGGAGAGCTTTCATTGGTATTAGTGTCAAGCACATAAAATATTTTGTTGCGAGAATGTATCACATGAAGTATTCCAGGAAATAAAATGGCTTTTAGTTCCATTTCCTGCTGAGACAATATCAATGACCATGTCAAAGTGTCTGGTGGTAGTTCTTTAAGAAGATTCCTCAACAGCTTAATCATACAATTTATTGTTTCTTCTGAAGCAAGATGGTTTCCACCACATAGAACCTTAAAAAGCGAAATTGAACAAAAATGTAGTTTGGTTCAAAAATGTCTCGTGAAATAAAAGAACTCAAACTGGCATCTATTGATTTTGATATGGAACTAACCTCTGCAAAAACTGACATAATTTTTGGGAAGTGTTCATAATTGGGACCCAAAAGTTCTTTATCAGACCTGCAATTGAGAAAATGTTTGGTTGGAAATAAGTTATGTGAGCATTAACTATTTCAGGATAAGTTATTTCATTCCCTAATTAGTTAGGGATCGTTTGGAGTGAGGGATAAAAATAAATATTCTTGGAATAAAAAAACAGTTAAAATTTTGGTGTCTTATTCCATCATTTATAGCATAATGATGAGATAAGTTATTCCATATACATGGTGTGATAAGTTATGGGCAGGATAGCTAAATCCCACAATAATTAATCCTGAGAAAACTTGTTCCCCAACCAAATGGCCCTGAGATTATTATACTTTATACTTCACACCCAAACGACTCTTAAAGACTGATGAAGATATAACATATTAGTACCTTTCAACCATGGAACATAGTTGACCATGAACATATTTGGCTTCAGCAAGGTCACCTTTTATAGGCAGGCAATTCAACCAAATGGGAATGACCTACACAAGGATTCAGAATAAGAAATTATAACAAGACTTAAACATTAGGGATTCTGAGAAGGACAAACCTGGGCTGATTCGATAAGTTCTCGATGAAACTGACATATTTTACCAAGTGTAGAAACAGCATTATCATATGCAAGTTCATTCTCAGGTTCACGAGCACGTAAATGCATTATCACTACATTGATCCGTGAAATAGCCTCTAAACATAAACGCGTAAGTTAAACAAAAAACACTTACGTTATTAGAAGTATCAATTCAACAATGTTAATACCTTTAACATAAGGTTTGAAAACAGAACCATCATATTCTGCATAAAGCCCAAGTCCATATAGAGCATTCTGAACATAAAGTCATTATGAGCAACCAACTTGAGTAACAGGAATGTAAACAATCACTATGATCCAAACCTGTCTGACTGATGGGTTTTCGTCGTTGCTTGCTTTCAGAAGCAAAGGTAGAAATACATCACAGTACCTAAGTTGGCATAGGAAGTAAGCAATTTATCAAAATGGTGACACACAAAACTCATATAGACAAATTAAACTCACTTTAGAGCTGCTTCAGAGCACTCCTTCAAAAGACCATCAAAGATACTAAGTGATGTAGATTTCTCTTGAATTGTCATTTCTTTGCCCTTAACAGAAGTCAGAAACAATAAGATATGCTAGATATGAATAATAGTAAATAAACTAACGTCATGTTAGAATAATGTCAATGAACCTACCCACATCGGAATCAGATATAATGATAACTCGTCAAAGTAAGGCAAGAAAACAACCTTGAATGTTTCGATCAGTCTACATAATATGAGACCAGCCTGTTCAAGAATAACAGCAGAAGCTTGAATATATAAAGACAACAATGAATCACTGTTTTAATATAGAACATACAAGGAAAAATATTTGATCTTGTCGATGTTTTTCCCCTCTCAGCAATTCAGCTTCCTCTGCATCAAAATCTTCTGTTTTTTCTCTCTCTGTGAGTTTTCGTTGGCTATTTGAACTTTCTGTAATGACATGCTTTATCTCATCCACAATCGGACGAAGCTGATCTTCATTGAGAAGTGGTCCACATATCTTAAAAGAAGAAACACAAGTACTAATTGAACATTTTAAGCAATATCCTTAAAGGCAACAATTCCAAAAACTTCATACCTAGCTCATAGTGAAACACCGAAAACTTTGGATCAAAACAAATAAGCAGTGTTTAAAGATCACGAACCTGAAGGCACACTTGTAATGTATTCAACATAAGTACATATATCTTTGTTTCAGGCTCCTGCATGATATAGAAATCAAAGTGTTACTTTCTCATTATTCGAATTGAAGAAGCTTAATGTTAAAAGTAAACCTCATGCAAAGCTTCCACCAAATTCAGTATTATACTGTCCGAAAACTGCTTGAAATCCGAATGGTTTCCACCTGGAGCAATCCCTTTCTCATCAGCCAGTTTAGCAGATTGCATAAGGTGCTGCATCGCTATAACCATTACAAATTAAAAAGTCTTGGCGGTGATCAGAAAGTTATAAAAGACGGAGAAATTAACTATGTGAAAACCTGAGAAATCTCACCTTGAACTGTATAGATCCTGACCTCATTGAAATGGAATTTCAAAAGCGGAAATAAAATTGAAGCAGTCTGTATCATTTATCAAGCATTAGGCCATTGAAATCACTTGTTAAATTTTCAGTTCGCGATCAAAAGCACGCGTAGAAAAAAAAGAAAAAGAGAGAAGTCCAAGTGTGACAACCTGGAAAATCCATGGGTAGAAGTCTTCCTTCAATTTGTAAGCAACCATGACTAGGACTTCACATGCTAAAGCTTTCTTCTTTAGGGAACCTTTTTTTATACATATCGTTGAATCGCCAACCTTGACTCTGTGTATACTGCAAGATGTGAAATTTAAGCAATGTCCTAGTCTCTTACATATAGAAAGTTATCCATTTTGACTCCATAGTTCTTATTTCTTGATGACATTTCTATCATGTAATAAAAAGGCAATCACTCAAAGCAATGATCTGACAAAAAGGCGAAACGTCATGACAAAAAGGCGTACCTATTATCATCTAAATAAGTATGGTCTGAATCTGGAGATAATATGATTTTATCAGGTTCGAGTTGAGCACATTGAAACAAAAGGGGCATGACAACGCTGGTGCAAGGAAGAAAACCTTTCCCTCTGCCCTCACAAAATCCACTAATAGCCTGCAATGAGATCAAGAAATATAGAGAGACCAATCTTGAAAGAATTTCTTACCATCTCATCTAAAAGATTAAGATATTAGAGAGAACACACTTTTATTAGTTAATGATATTCTCAACACGCCCTCTCACGTGTGGGCCTGATTCTTTTTCATGGGCCAAACACGTGGAAATTCCTTTTAATTTGGGTGGCGGTGAGATTTGATCCCAGTACCTCTGCCTGCTCTGATACCATGTTGAAGTGTGTGACCATCTCATCTAAAAACTTAAGCTATTAGAGAGAACACATTTTTATTAGTTAACGATATTCTCAACAACACATACCTGTAGCTTGAAGATGGTATTTGTATCCTCATCCTCTTGTGATCCTTGTAATGATATAACTGCTTCCATAATCTTATAATGACATTATGACAACAACAGAAAAATAGAAAACAAATAAACAACAAGCTCTAAGTTGAGATGTATAGAATCCATTTGGTATAACTGGTGGAAGACCTGTTTTGGAAGTACCGAACTTCCAGGTTTGTACCATGCCATGATCATCTCTAGATCTTTGGTTGGAAAATTTGCTTGTACCAAGGTAGCTTTCAAAAGTGGATTAATCCATTCGTAGTTGTTCCCAAAGCATTCCTGTTGAAGTAATGTTGATATACATATAGCCAGTATAAAAGTTGAAGCAGAATTACTAGGTAATACCTTAAAATGCTTAGCCAAAAGTTTGAGTAGAGTTGATGCTGATTCTTGGACCTTTCATGTCAAAAACAAAAATAAATCAGGCAAATGCGAGACCTCAAGGACATTCTAGTTTACATCTTAAACGTGGAGGGTGCTTACCATTTAAGCAACTCTCTCACTCGTCTATTTGCTACTACTACTAATATTGTCTGTTCATTGTTCAGGAAAATGATCTGATTTCTCTACACTTAGTTCTACAATACATACCTTCGCAACAGTATGTGACGACAGTTGAAGTAGTTTATTGTGTATTTCGTGTATGTAAAGTGTCAAATATTCAGGCGTGCCAACGCGAAGGAAGCCCCAGACCGCGAGTATGACCTTGAGCTATGAAAATATGAAGATAATAAAGTTAAAAGCTAAGCCCATTGAAGAGGTTCAGTATGAAAATTTTGCAATTGTAAATTGGGACATATCATAGGAGATACAGACCTGCACTTTTACACTGTCATCATCCATAGCTTTAGTTAATGCTGGCACTACTTGGTGATGACATTGTTCTTGAAAATGGGGACGCATGAAACGCAAAAACTGGTGAATTGCTTCCAAGGAGGCGAATCTGACTCCAGGATGAGGATGTCCCATACAATCCAGAACCATTGTCACCACTAGATTCATATTCTTAATCATCACCTATTATAATGAAAGAAGAGATGAGAGCAAGCTAAGTACTTAATGTAGAGAATAACAGAAGAAAAGTATAATCGAGATGACCTTCTACTATCCCAAGATCGTTAACTAATCACTTTAAATGCAATTCTTAGTAGTGTATCAATAAATACACACCTCAGAGCAGCCTTTAACAATCTGAGCAAGTGCATTGAGTGCTGCGCATGGCTTCTGCCACGATTCGTCAGCCAAGTGAGCACGGAGCTGCTCAAAGGCAATAGGACCAACAGTCTTACCACCCAGCGCATTGGACAAACGCCATAAACACATCTTAAGAAAAACTAAATCAGCTTTGTTATCCCATTTATCATAAGGATCAGGCAAGAGAGGATCATAAACCTCATCCTCTAACAAATTCAATAAAATTCCAAAATATTTTTCAGTAAACAATGGATACTTCTTGATCATGCCAGGGGTCTTCTCCCTGGCCTCAACCAATATCATCACGAATTCAACCGCTAAATGTCTCGTTTTCTTTTCATAACTCTCACATTCAGCTATATCAAACATGGAACCCACCACAACCACAAGCTGCATCCTGAAGAAGCTAGGCTCATTCTTGGCCAACTCGATCAAAATCTCGAACTCAGACTGAGCTGATGCCTCACATTTTTCTTCCAATGCCTCATTCAGCATGTCCATCATCGCAGGCAACAGATCCTGAAACCTCTCCCTATCTTTTGAACTCCCCACCCGTTGAATGAAGTTAATCATCGCCGTCAGGGCAGTGGTCTTCACGTCTAGATTAACCAATGAATCATTCAATGTGTTTAGGAACATAGGGTGTAATATATCAATGTAATCGACTAATGCTTCACCGTCAATGTGTTGGATTAATTCGACAAACAAATTTAAATGCTCTGTCAAATGGGAATTAGTACTGAAACACCTATACAAGATTGGTAATAATTCAGGCCAGTTGTTGTCAGGATGAAGTGCAGCAGCTAACCGATCAGAGCCAAGAGACTTGGCTAGCTTAAGAGATAATGAGTTAGGATCCTTCTGCTTCATCATTGACTTAGATTCCGACCTTTTCTCGATGAGATGAGAACTAACAACTGTAAATGGCTGTGAATCAGGCCCCAGAATTTCATCCATATTGCTAGTTCCGATAACAGATGATCGCTAACACTCTATTTTACTATTTTCTTATACAGTCTATGGTATACCTCATTCTGCTTTCTAATACGAATAATATCATGAGTGAAATCAATGACAAGAATAATATCTAACTTGCAAATATCTTATTTGACTTTTCTTTGCCAACTAAATAGTATTTGACAAGGTGGGGAAATTGGTAGCAGCAAATGAGGACTTTCTTCTGTAAATCATGAGATATTTCAATGATCTAATTAATATGATACCGACTCTTGACCTACTTTTCTTTTTAGTAGGTTCAGACTTTCAATTACTTCTTCCGTTTCAATTTGTTTGACCTACTTTTCTTTTTAGACCGTTTCAAAAAGAATGAGAAACCTTTCTTTTTTTTAGCAACTCTTTAGTTTCAACTTTTCACACGACATGTTTAAGACCACAAGATTCAAAACTTCATGTCAAGTCAAAATAGGTCAAACATATTGAAACAGAGGGAATACTTGAAAAAAAATAATCATTTCTTATCCATTACCAGTGGCCAGAATGAAACAATCAAGTTGCATCATTTTATAGTCTTCATTTATCTGTAATTTTTAGTTTCATTATACTTCATATTAAGTAATCTCAAAAGTCTTCCATGATTAACACACATATAAAAGCAAGTCCACTTTTGTTGTTTTTGGTTAAAATTATGGAACAAAGTGATGAACCCTAGATCACTGCTTTCTGCTCTGCCAAAGTTGTTAAAAAGGTATGTGATAGACTTTTATAACAAACTTAATTTGTATTATTTCTTGCATCTTTTGTTACATAATTTTGAATGCAGACATAATGCAATCAGCTTTTGTTATATATCAAAGAAAGAAGTTTAAGAGTATTGCTTGTATTTGTATATTATCCAAAGAATACACTGATTTAAGTACATGTAAAGAAAAGGCTAACTAAGGTAACTAGATATCTAAATCCCTATAACTTATATACAAGAAAACATATAGCTTTATCATGCCCAGCTTGTTACAGCGATAATCAACTCGAGTTCCATTCAACATTTTTGTGAACAGATCAGCCTAGTTGCTCTCCTGTCTTCACGTAGCCAGTGGAAATCATATTTTCCTGAATCTTCTCATGAATAAAATGACAATCAACCTCAATATGTTTAGTTTTTTCATGATACACTGGATTTGACGCAATTTGAAGAGCAGCTAGTGTTGGGTTTTAAGAACAGGAAATGAAGGGTTGTGACTCTTCTAAAAGGTTGTGACTTTTCCGAAGGGATGTGACATTTTTGAAAGCTTGTGTCTTTTCAAAAGGGTTGTGACCGTTTGAAAGGTTGTGCGTTTTCCAAAAGGTTGTGACCTTTCTGAAAGGTTGTCTTTTTTCCAAAGAGTTGTGACCTTTACCCTTTGTCGGCTATAAATAGAGAGACTTTCTCTCATTTTTCTGCATCAAATTCTTCTCTTCTCTTGCATACATTTCTTACAAAACAAAATCGATCGATCGTGTCTGTGTGTGTGATTCGTTGCTGTCATTTTGAGTTCGTTGAAATTATCAAAGTTTGAGGTACCGCTACTTTTTTAATGGTTAATCCGTTTTATCTTGGGAGGAATTAATCTTCAACTTCGGGTACTTGAGGGGATTAAATTTCTTAAGGACACACAGTGGGTTCTGTGGACTCGGATAGTTCTTTGTTCTTTCTTTTCATCTTTTATTATCTCTGGTTTGCTAATCTGAATACAGGAGATAACAAGCTTAAGAAATTTAATATTTATTGTATTTTCTGTGGTAAGAAAATTACTTTTGTTTTTTGTGTTCTTTTTGTTGGAAAAAAGAAGAAGAAAAAGAGAATTATTTTATCATATGATAAAAGAGATTTGGTATGAATTAGAACTACTTTAATATGTTTGAGTATATTTTCTGTAGTAAGTTTTCCTTGGATGAGTAAGATTATTTTTATTTTCTTCCCAAGTGCATTGAAGCATTGCACCCCTTCAGTTTATTTGTCAATAAGAAAAGTTATTTTGTGCATAAAGGTTAAGATATGCACTTTAATTTTTTTCCCCTATATTCTTGGCTTTATATAACTATGAGAAGTAAATGAACATATGTTGTCTCCTAACAATATTTGAACATGAGTTTAGTTTCTTGTTGAAATTCAATGTCTTCTGAGAAAAATTGGAATATGATGAAAATTGGGAAAGAAGGAAAAAATTAGCAAGAAAAGTTACTTGCGTGGAATCATTGCTGACAAATAGAATATGATTCAATGGGGTAAAAATCAGGTTTTATCTTTATTTCCCTTGATTAATTTTTTTTCTATCCTTTATAAGTTATGAGATTAATTTCATAACTGTTAGGATAAATGCTCATTATGTGATGATCTCAGAATATATATTTATTACTATTAATATGTATTTTGTTTAGAGGAAGAAAAAAAAACTTTTGTAGTTTTCTACTCCATGTGAAATTTGATTGTGTCTGACTTTTGAAGAATAAAATCCTCTGATTTTTTACTCCTTTGGTTTGAAGAATATAAGAACTTCACGAACAAATCAGATGGTGCATTGGTTTGAAGAATATAGAAACTTCACCCATTTGCTAAATACTCTGTTTGAATGAATATTCTGATTTGAAGAGTACAAAATCTTCGTCAGGAATATTAAGGCTAAATGATTTGAAAAAGATAAAATCTTCATCGTTAGCTAGAAACAGTGTTGTATTTGAGGTTTCTGGAGATTAAAACCTTTTTGGTTTACTACTCTGTCTGAATGTGAAACTGATTTGAAGAATACAAAAACTTCATCAGAATTCAAGGTTCATTCGGTTAACGATTAGAAGATTAAACTAGAAACAAGTTGTATAGTGATTGAATCTTTATTGTTAGTATTCTAAATACTAAGTGGTCTGTCTAATTATGATAGAAAGGGGAAAAAAACACTAGTGACATAAAATTAGTGATTTTTGTGCCTGCAATGGGTGTTTCTATGGATTAAATCTCCAAAAGAAGGCTTTGTGTTGTCAAAGTGTATTTTGATGGTATACAATTTGAAAGCATGGAAAAAAAAATATGTGAAAAATAATTTCAAATACTTGAAAAATATTTTTGAGAACATATTTAATATATGGGGGTTCTTTACTTGTGATAAAGACAAAATTAGACTTACTATCTAATTTAAATTTAAAAGTACAAGATATGAAATTTAATGACATTCTTGTATTATGTTAGACCCACAAAATTCTTGGAGTATATTTGATATTGTGGTCATTGAGTCTCTCTTTACTAGTATATGATATGACTAGTATAAAACCATAAAAATATATTACTCGTTCAAAGGAATTGTATTCTTTGATGAAAAAGTGTCACTTAAAATATTGTGAATTTTCATGAAAATATATGTCTATTAAAATAAATTTATTTGTATAGACATGAACATTGGTGAAAAGTGATCTGTTATGTTTGTGTTGTAAAACAAACATTTGGATCATATTGCCCTTATTGGACCGATGAGACTATGGTCATGGGTAATTCTATAACAAATTGAATGTTATGGAAATGTCCTTTTGAAAAGGACATAAGATAAGGTGTTGACTCTAAAACAATGTCTGTATTTGAGAAAGTTATAAAAAGTAAAGAACAAAATATTTGTGGAAAAAAGTTACCTCACAGAAGGTCTTTTCAAACTTCGTATTTTTGTTTGTTCTTATTTGCTTGAATCAAACTGTTTGTGACATAAATGCTTGAGACAAGTCAATTACAAAACCTTGCAAAAACTGATCAACTTAGAAGTTTTGCCCAACTTTTAGTGTAATAAATCAAAATGTCAAGTATGTGTTGAATCTAAGTATGTTAAGCATACTTATAAATTTGTTGAAAGGAATTTTAATCCCTTAGAATTGATTTACACTGACATTTGTGATATGAAGTCAACACCATCTCCTAGTGGGAAAAAGTGTTGCATAAATTTTACTGACAATTGCACTAGATACTGTTATGTCTATTTGCTGAATGGTAAGAATGAAGCAATAGAAAAATATAGGCAATATAAAATTGAAGTTGAAAATAAGTTGGATAAAAAGATTGTCATGATTAGAAGTGGTAGATGTGGAGAATATGAATCTTCTTTTGCAGAAATATATTTGGAAAATGGAATCATCCATCAAATTGCTGCACATACTCACCTCAATCTAATCAAATTGTTGACAGGAAAAAAAAATCAAACTTTGAAGGAAATGTTGAATGTCCTACTTATAAGTTTAGGTTTACCACAAAATTTGTGGGGTGATGCTATCATTATAGCAAAAGAGAATAACAAAAGTTTTTCTGTTCAGAAAGAGAAACAAAAATTTTTGTTTGTTAATAAAGGGAGCAACAAATAAAAAAAAAACTTTTGTTTGTTCAGACTTTGTTGTATCCTGATAGAGAATTGTTTGTCGCCCCTTAAAGTATATACAAGCAATAACTCTTGAAAGATAGTGATCTAACAATTTCAAATACAGTCTATTCCATATGAGAAATGGAAATGAGGGAACTATTCCCAAAAGGGTCATAATAGGACCTAAGACTGTGGATTGTATGTTCATTGGATATGCTACAAATAGTAAAGCATGTTGATTTATGGTTCATAAGTCCGAACCGTCGGATAGTCAAGTAAAGGGTCTAAACGACCTTGGAATAAACCAAAGGAGAATGTACTTAATAAATAGATTCAGAGGCGTAGTAAATGTCAATAGACAAATTACTTCCTTCGAGTTTGATTTTGTAACATTTCTTCTTGAAAAATGAGTCTCATATATTCGAAGAAGCTATGTCTTCTATGCACTCATCCCTTTATGAAAAGAGGTTGTCAATAGCAAGATATATTCAATCTTGAGCAACCATACTTGAGAGTTGGTTGATCTTCCTCCAGGAAATAAACTTTTGGGTTCAAAGTGGATCTACAAAAGGAAAAGAAAATTGATGAAACTATTGACGAATACAAAGCAAGACTTGTTGTCATAGGCTTTAGACAATAAGAAAGCCTTGATTATTTTGACACATAATAGCCACTAACTAGGATTACATCAATTCAAATGTTAATTGCGCTAGTTGCAGTATATGGCCTTCAAATTCATTAAAATGGATGTGAAAACATTTTTTTTAAATGGAGAATTGGAGGAAGAAATTACATGGAACAACCTGAGGGCTTTGTGGTTCCTGGTAAAGAAAATAAATCTGTAAACTTGTTAAGTCACGTTGTGGACTAAAAAAAAGTGCCCAAATAATGACATGCGAAGTTTGACCAAACTATATTGGCAAATGAATTCAAGATTAATGAATGTGATAAATGTTTTTACATTAAAAACACTCCAAATCACAAGGTCATTGTTTCTTTTTATGTTGATGACATGTTCATCATCAAAAGAGACATTTCTGACATAAATGCTACTAAGCATATGCTAGAAAGTAACTTCAACATGAAAGACATTGAAGTTACTGATGTGATTGAAAGGTACTTGACAAGTTCAAGTATTTGAATATCAATATTGTCAAGACTCCAATAAATGTGAGTTTTGTACTTCAAAAGAATGAAGGCAAAAGTGACTCACAATTGGATTATGCTAGAGTATTGAGAAGTATGATATATATCATGAAGTGTACGCGATCAGATATAGCATGTGCTATTAGTAAACTGAGTCGGTTCCCGAGTAATCTCAATCAAATTCATTGGATGACAATGAAAAAAGTTTTTGTTGTTCATCTTGTATTCCTAAGATACTTAGAACAAAACTTTGAAGAACTTGGTAAGAAACAACAAAGTTTAAAGAGTCTTTTCTAAATAGAAAATTAAAACTAGTAGAGAAAATAGAATCAGAAATAGATTAGAAACAATATAAAAATATTTTTCTCAGAGAAAGAAAATCGAGCCCACTGAATGCACAGTGTCCCCTTAAGGAAATTATTCCCCTCAAGTACCCGAGGTTAATGGAATATATCCTCCTAGGATAGA